>JAHDVE020007944.1:0-12536 GCA_022606495.2 Halesus radiatus | reverse complement strand
ATATTACCATCATTAAAAGACAATTTAAAAGTTACTAAAAAAGATGGATATTTTTAAGAACACTCTATTTGCTTTGAAGCCAAAGCTCACAGGAGTAGCTGCCCAGGCCATGTCATCCATAAAATCAACTTTAAAAAAACCATAACCGACCATTGTGACTCCGTAACTCATTCAAGTCAGCGATTCTATTTATCACATGTCCTTCCCTACTCCAGATATCATCGAGCCTCTTTCGACTCTCATAGCCAAATAATTTAACAAAAACTTCCTCATCTGGAATGTCAGCGAAAACAAATATTAAACCTCCTACTTTTTTGATCAGGTGTGTGACAACTGTTATCCAGGGTTCCCCATCGTCCCTATGAACTAGCTGCTCCTAATCTGCGTGAATATCAAGAAATGGCTCAAGTCAGCACCAGAAAATGTGGCAATAGTACACTGCAAAGATAACAAGAGCAGAAGTGCTATCCTTTTATCCGTATACTTGTATTTGGATAAAAAGTTCGAGTACGTCGATGAGGCGTTGATCTATGTCAACAAGTTATTGGGGGTCAAGGCTGAAGAAACCATCTTCAGTTCCCAAAGACTGTGCATCAGAAACGTTATGAATATGTTTTCGGGATTTCCTACTAACCCTAAATCTTTATTAATAACACGAGTAATGGTGAACCAAGCACCAGATCTGGTCAGGAAAAATGCTGACGGGACCTCGGATAAGTAACATTTTTTTATATTTCAGAATTCATATTTATCCGATTAATTCCTTTATTATTTTTACAAAACTAAGTCTTACAGTTTCAAACCTTGCCTCGAAATCTTCTCAAAAAATTAAAAAATATACAGCCAAGAGAAAGACTCGGAAGCCGGGGAATCGATAAGGTTTGAAGTCAAAAAGGTGGTAAGCGACGACTTTTTGGTATGGATCAAACACAGTCACTCCTCCACTGTCAGATACTCCTGTTTGCGAGTGATGCTTAACACAAACTTCATCGAAGATAAATACTTACGCATCACCGATAACAACATGGATATCACCTCCAACATCTTCATCCCCGACAACTTCTTCATCGACATCTATTTCGAGCCAGATGAAACTGGAGAAAGAAGCAGTCTCAATTTGGTCGAGTAGCAAGTTCGAAAGTCCTTCTGCTTGTAAAAGTTGGGAGCCAAAAAAGGAATCCCGCTCATTCAAATTGGGGAATCGAGCGAGATTCTGAAAGAAAGATTTAAATAGGAAATAGATAAGATTTTAATTACAAAATAATAGAGCAGACCAGAGGATTTTGACATCGGACACAGCGAAGATAAACGCTCTTCTGACGAAATACGCAAACATAAGGAGATTGAGAAAATTATATTAGAGTGTGAAAGTGCTGAAAACAGGAATTAGGAATAGGATGATGATATTGACGATTATATTAGTAAACTCGAGTAAGGCGTTTGAAATCTTTCTATCAATTAAAAACTATTTTGTTGGATTTTGTGTTATATATAAAGAATGTTTCATTTTAAGTTATGCGATGTTTATATTTATGTATCATATATAGTAAATTATAAAGACAGTTTTTGGATCTGGCAGTTTTCATCGGGGACGAATATTGAAAGATTATAAGAATTTTCATTGCCATTACCAAATAAAAATAATCAATCAAAGTTTTAAAATATAACTAAAATATACGAACAATAAGAGGTTAGATGGTTTTTTATTGGCATCCATTTAAGATTAAATATAAGAAATTAGAAATACACAACAAATAATCATAAAAAAAAACACCCTTTTAATAACATCGAATGAGAAAAAACGACAGACCATTTTTCGATAAGCTATTGGAAAAGGAGGTCCATTAAATCAACACTAAACTACTATCCCTCAAACACATTGAACTCATGCGTCAGTAAAGGCATTGTCCTATAAGCGAAGTCACACATGCAGCCAGAAAACATTCATAGTATTCAAAAAGTAAACTCTCCAGTGGATCGCACAGTAGATCCACTATGTATTCTGACTCATGGAGGTATTATGTGCTTCCTTAAATCAGGAAAATGAGCGACGATAAATCCACTAAAAACTTGTCAAACAATTTATGGTCAAAGTCTTCATTACATAGGGATAGTCTGAGTCAAATTGATGCCTTCAAAACTCCCCAGGACTCCAACAGCAAATTGATGACCCCACAAACCTCGTACGCTTTCTTCCAATCACCCAACAGCACCATTATCAAGAAGAGCGGAATCCTCATCACGCAGACTAGCGACTTGTTAGACGCTTCTCTGTTGAATTCGGCCGACCAGATTTCAGAGCAATTTTCGCCTAGGGAACGATTTAGGAATAACAGTGGAAGCTCTCGATCCCCTCGCTATAGAAGTGCATTGGGAAGAGGGCAGGATAAAAGTAGCAACCAATATAATAACAACACAATAAAAGATGAAATTGAGTAGTCACTTAGAGAAACATCAACAAAAGGTTCAGGGATACTAACTGAGAATGAATTGCTCCGATAATAGGTCGAGTACCTGCGGGACAAATTCACTTAGTGCTTGATTAGAAAATTTCGACCGGGAGCCACCACACTGTATTAATCGTGATTTTCAGCAAAATATTGGGATAAGAGAATGCTGAATGACGGTTGTTCGATACATTCATACAATATTATAGATGATGTTTAATTATTTTTCCTTGTTCTAAAAATCTTTGCCATTAGTTGCTAGAATTAATTTAAAAATAATGTATTAGCTTTTGTGAATTTCACGATATAATTGTTACTTTATTCGTGGTTTCACTGGATTTTTTATTTCGCTCAATAGTATTTTCTATAGAAAATATTTATGCAATTATTTGAATATATAGACATCAATCGTTTATATGTAGATTAATTCATTATTAATTAATTTCTAAGTATGTGTTTCTTTTTCAGGTTGTTATGTTTCAATTTGATTTGTTTCAATTTGTATATATGCTTTTTTGAATTTGTAAGAAATGTAGATTTCAAAATATTTTAAACACACATGGCTATACTTGTTCCATCTCCTGGCGCAAAACTACAATGTCAGCTTTTATCTTAATATAATCACATCATCTTATTATATCTGTCATTGGTCATGAGAATTCAATATATCCAAATATATCGATAGAAATAGAAAATTTAAGAAGCAAACATAATGTTTTGGAAATTCGATAGATAATTTCAAGAGCCTAAATTTCTATATTTTCGATTTGGTATTATAAAAAAGATGGGTTAATTTATATTTATCAGAATTCCGTTTGTATTTCACAACTTATTTAGTGGTAAATAATTTATCAAATGCACTTTCTAGAAAATCATAGATTCCACTAAAATAACATAATCCATCAAATTCTCAATATCATATACTTGCCAAATTTGTGATACTTCTGTCCTGCTTTGCAGTCTTCTTCACCTTTCCAGTCAAAATAATGTTTAGAATGTTTAGCTTCAATAGATGTAAATATACCTCAAGAGAGTTGCTAAACATCTAATGATTTCCGAAGAAAGATGCTTAAAATAATCGACGAGGTCAAAAAAGAGGGAAATCTTCAAGCCATTACACTTATAGTTAGGTTGCTATACTAGCTGATCAAACTTTCAGGGTAGTTATCACCACAACCGGCATGGTTCGGACAACATTGTCAAGTCTCAAGTCATGTTAATGCTTAAGCTAGTCGCCGATCTTGACAAGGCGACGAACTTGGATAGCAATGTTGTGATTGGAAACAATAACATCGCCATTAGAATGGATGATGGGGTATATGGTAACAAAGATACTATATAAATATGTCATTGATTTAAATAAAATGAATGGCAACGGTCGAGACTTTGTGAACTAATATTGATAATGATTGATGTCTAGTCTAACAAATAGTAATATAGGGTATAATGGATAAATATATCAATATATATTTTTGTTTAATAAAAGTTTATCAACACATGGTAAGTCCTTGAATTTCTTAGACGAATTTTTTTTTTCATTTTCTGGATAAAAGGCAACTGTTTTTGATAAAAATGGAATTCATGAATAAAATAATGGAAAATCTATAAGTTGAGTAGGCTGGTAGATTTTTTTGTTTTATCTTCATTTTTATAAAAAATTAAATTAGATTATAATTGTATTTAAAATATTAAAGACAAAATATAATACCATCTAATATTTTCATTAGCTAAATCATTTTATTTTTATTTTATTTTTTTGTGATAATTACCAAAAATCGATTCTAATTTTAAGATTAATGGAAATTCAGCCGGTCACCAACATCCGGTCAGAAAGGCAGAACAACGCAGAGTAAAATAATAATCCTATTTCTCTTCTCAAGCAAATCGAATCACATAAGTAACACCTTTCGAACCAGCTCAAATACCTTAATGATTAATTTCAAATCTACCAAAACACTAGGAATCAAAAACAGCAGAGCCACACACTCTCAAAAGAAAATGAGGAACAGAGGTAGAAGGTTAAGAAGTCTAAAGATAGTGAAAACCAGGAAATACAGCCGAAAAATACTAAGCCAAAACATGAAAACTAATATATATCTGCAAATGAAGATAGTAATAAAAATACTGGACCATTCTTCAACGAGTTTCAGGACGATGAAAAACCCTTAAAAATCAACAGAAAATCTCACAACAAGTTGGAAAACGTGCCTCTCTACATTTCGTTATAATAAAAATACAAGGAAGAACTGGTTTAAAAAAACTTCAAAATATAGATCGAAAGGAAAAGGAAACAAAGCGAAAGGATTGTTAATTTCGATCAGATCAAGGAGCACGAAAGAAAGGTCGTTGAAAAGGTCAGAGCCAGAGCTCTTTCACTCAGTAGCCTCAGGAGAAACGTTAAAATACCTGAATCCCCACAGCAAGAATTTAAGTTGCTAATTAGCAAAGACAGAAATATAAATGCCTAGAATTAAAAAAAGGAAAGGATTAATAAATTCGAAAAACACCTCAAGACGATCCCCATAATAGTCAGTAGAGAAAAGGTTGCGGAATCTGAAGTAAAGAGAGACAAATTAAATAATCCACTAAAATACAATTTTTTCAGCCAAAAAGGGCTGAGTGACTCCGAGATATTTAAACAGGAAAGAAAATTCGAAGTCAAATAAAATCGAAGGTAGCTGGGACTCCGATATCTGAAACAGCTACACTAAAAAGTAAATACCTTGAAACCTTCCATTACTCAAGGCCAATAGAGGACAGGAATCACCTAGCGAGTTGCCCCATTTCCGAAAAGCAAGAGTGAGGTAGGTATACTTCCCACAAAATACATAAATTATCTCCCACAAATAAGCGGTACACATCGCAAACTGAACGATCTCGAAATATTGGTTCGCGATAAACGTCAAAACAAGCAGTAGAAGATGAAGCTTCTCGAGAGACAGTGGGAAGATCTCGAAGATGAGGTTGGGAAGCGGATTGACATGATCGACAAGAATGCGGAGTATAAAGAGGCCATAAAGCAAGAGGAAGAGATTACGGGATTATTTTTGAAGGCTTTAAAGACAAAATTAGCCTGTGCACAGCTTGCAGCAGACAAAAGAGTTCGTAATTGAATTATTTTAATTTCACAAATACACAACCATTCATATGGGAAGTCGCTAAATACTGTTCGATCTGATATATATATATAAATTTCTATCTCTCTCTTTTGTTCTAAAAATAAAACACTACTAAAAAAAAATAAGTATAGATAATTTACTACAGATCAAGAAATAAACATCTATATCAATTTTTAGAAGGGAGGGATGTTTCGGGCATTATCACTTTTTGGTATGTTAGTGGGTCAAGTCTTTGATAACTTCCCAAGTAAAGTCTGGATCCTTGCGACCGAAATGACCTCCTGAGGCAGTTTTTCTATAGATCGGTCTCTTCAACTTCAAGTCTCTGATGATTACTCCGGGCCTCAAATCAAAGTTTCTTGTCAAAATCTGTTTTAAGTCATGATCAGTAAATCCTACAAAACAATAATAAAATATACAATTTTGTGGTCAAATTTAGAATAATAAAGTACCTTCAGCGACAGTTCCATATGAGTCAACATGCACGCTAAGTGGCTTGGCCAGTCCAATTCCGTATGCGACTTGTACCATTGCTCTTCTGCAGAATTTGTTTGCAACTAAGGTTCAAAGCTATCCATCTGGCAGCATATGCAGCCGATCTGTCAACCTTTGAGGGGTCTTTTCCTGAAAAGGCTCCTCCACCGTGTCCTCCCCAGCCTCCGTACGTATCGGCAATGATCTTTCGGCCAGTCAAACCCGCATCGCCGTGGGGTCCACCGAGCACAAAGCTCTCGCTTGGCTGCATCACATATTTAGTATTTATCAACAGATGAGCTGGAACCACATGGTCAACTACCTCCTTTCTGAGAGCGTCCCGCAAATCAGCCAGCTGGATGTCTGGGTGGTGCTGAGCCGATATCAATACGGTGTGCACTCTCACTGGAATGATATTGACTCCTTCCTTCTTGTACTCCACGCTGACTTGGACTTTCCCATCAGGACGCAGCCAGCTTAAGATTCCTTTGTAGCGGCACTCTTCGAGTCTTTGGACGAGCTTGTTGCAGAGTGAATGGGTCAAGGGCATATACTCTTCAGTTTCGTCGCTGGCGTAACCGATCATAAAGCCTTGATCTCCTGCACCGATCTCTTCGGGTGCTTTGTTGACATGTACAGCTCCCGCAATTTCGGAAGACTGCTTGTCGATGGCAACAATGATCGTTGCTGTCTTATTGTCCATGCCAACTTCGACAGATTCGTAGCCCACTTCTTTAATGGCCTTTCGCACGATCTGTTCAAAGTTGACTTCTCCCTTGAGCGTGATCTCACCAAATACCATGGCGATAGTGTTTTTGACAGCACTTTCGCATGCCACCTTGGCCTCAGGGTCGACGGTGAGACATGCGTCGAGAACGGAGTCTGAAATGATGTCGCAGAGTTTGTCTGGATGTCCACAAGTGACACTTTCAGAACTAAATATGAAGTGACCTTCGGGAATGTTGTCTTCAACTTACATTGTTAATATTTATTTATTTAGATAATCAATATAGATATTATTGTTATTATATAGGGGTTATTAAATAAGCTAATATAAACTGATCTATGAATAACATAAGATTGTTGTTTTTTGTCATTATTCGTTATTTATTCTGAATCATAAATCTCTATCTCTGGTCGTCATATTTTTTAATTAGTTGTTTATATTGTCTGATAGATTTATTATAACTTATTTATGTCTAGAATTTTGAATAACGTCTATTTCTTTAGCTGTCATAGAATTAAAAACAAAAATGGAGGGGTTCACTTTCTTAGGACATTCCATCGTTAGGAATCCTTCCATTTTCTGTTGAAAATATTAAAAGTGATATTTTTTATTGATATTAAATTCCTATCATTTTATTGAATGTATTTACTCATTATTTTTTGTTTGTATTTTTTATGAAAAATAAATATTTTGTTTCAATCTGATCAAGTACTAATAAAAAATATCATACATATTAGAGATAAAAAATAAAAAATAAAAAATATTAAAAACTTTAGACAAATCAGTATATTTTTTATTATTATTATTTAATTTTATTTCCTGTTCACCAGAGAATCTTGATGTTTCATTCACATGCGGAAAACGCCAATCCCACCCTTGTCCCAGGAAAGTGGAGATTGGACATCGTCAGATAGGTCGGGGCCAAGCAGGACAGTGACTTTACATTTGGAGCGACGCAACTCACATTCAACTACGGAAATGGTTACATCTATTCGTATGAACTTGGCAAAGGAACCATTAAATGGGGGAACAAGATGGGCTCGACCATCAAAAGTCCTCCTGCCCAGGTACCCAAGGAGACTGACCTTGTCGCTGCTTTGGCTGAAGCTTGCCATTTTTGTGCAACCAACACGCAACTCATATTAGAGGATAAAGCCCGAAACCCTTTGATCTCGTTCCATCGGGTCAATTGAACGTTTATTTATTTTATTGTGCCTGTTCTGTTTATTCGAAAAAAAAACCTTACATTTTCAATATTATTCTTTCCACAAATAAAATTGGAAAATCTTTGATTTATGTTGAGATTTATTGTTTATGAATTACGAAAAATAAAATCTGAGCAATTCAAATTGGTAACTTTAAGTAATTAGGTTATCCAAAAATATGATATCTAAACTATGCATAGTATATAGAAAAAAAAAAACTTCGATATTTGCATTAAAAGAATTCTGGTAACTTTTATTAATCATACAAGAATTCACTAAGAAAGATAAGCGGAAAATGGACAATGAGAAAACTACAAAAAATACTTCTCATTTTTTAAATATTAATGTTGACTGAAATGAGAAAGCGATAATAGATAGATGATAAACTTAGTAAAAATAATGAATAAAGTTTAGTTGTGCGAATGGTGTATATACATTAAAAAAAAATATACTTTTGAATCAATATTATGTATTGCATATTATACACTCTTACTTGTGTATATTGATGATGATTTGCTCCATCAGAACTCTCCTTTTTTATTCGGTGGGGGAGGAGGGCCACACGGCTGGATCATCGAAGTGATCATTCGTTGCTTCAGACAAAAGGGCGATTCGTTCTCGATGGCAGAGAAGTAGACCATCCGCGAATAATGGCCGATATGACTCGCTAGAGTATCTCGCTGCACATTCGTTGCGTATTCCCACTTGGTCGTGTCGGGAGTCCCCGTTCCCGTGTACCTCAAGTTCTGGTGCTCGGTTTGGCTCTGAAGAGTGAATCTTTCGTTCATTTCGTAATGTTGGTCAAGCTCGGTTATTAAAAAAACGTTGTTTCCTTGGAGATGAATATTTAATGCTTATTATCAAAATAATATCTCGAATATAAATCTATATAATATAAATATTGTGTATAGTTTAAAAAAAATATTTATCGTAAACATGCATAGATAAATATCTCTATTTTTTTTAAATAATGAATATTAAAATATTTATATATATATATTGAATATTATATTTTATATATAATTTATTTTATAACCATTAGATAGTTGTATGCAAATTTACATTCACCATCTTGACGGTACTCAGCAAACGCTGGAGCTCTCAAACTCCACCACTCTGGCTGATCTCTATGCTTCCTTGAACCTCTCCGAGGAAATCAACATCGTCTACGAAGGACATTTCCTCAGCACCCTCGAAAGTCTTCGTGAGCAGGCAAATCTTTACCTGACTGCTGGGCTGGATGGCGGAAAGAAAAAGAAGAAGAAGAAAGCCTACACAACCAAAAAGAAGAACAAACACATCCACAAAAAGGTTAAACTGCATACATTGAGCCTTTACGGAGTGGACGCCAAGGGCAATGTTACTTACAACAAGAAACCCTGTCCCAACTGCGGCCCTGGCATCTACATGGCCAAGCACTGGGACAGATTCTATTGCGGAACCTGCCACACGACCATCAGAATGGACGCCGAGACCATCCGAATCAACGAATAGGCAATCAAGAAGAAGAGAGCCGCTCTCGAAGCCGAGAAAAAAGCCAAAGAAAAGGAAGCCGCCGACAAAGCCCCAGCTGGGAAAGGTGGTAAAAAGGATGCCAAGGCTGCCAAGAAAGGAAAGAAGTGATAGTTTTGTATTTTCAAATTCCCTTTTTATATTGTGCTTTAGATATCGCATATATAGATATATATTTAACAACAACAAATCAATCATATTTTACTCTATTTTTTTGTAAAATCTATATTATCAACAATTTGATACGGAAAATAGATATTTAATACATTTCACACCAAGAGGATTAAGAATTTATAGGATTGCTTTAGAAATTGTGTTGGAGAGGTATTAATCCATAAATTTGTTGGGGGGATATGACAATTGAATCAATCATGCTCCTCATTCAAAACAATAAACAATATGCACATATGCAATGCTTATAAAAAAATATATATTCGATAATAAGGAGGAATTATGAGGGTCTGTTTTTTAAATAAACGTGATGAATTTTGGAATAATAATGTTTTGTTTGTTCTGAAATCATCATTTCTTATTGAGCTGATCGAGGGGTCTTCCAGCACCGTAGTTGGGACCTTGCTTCTTATTCTTTTTTTCACCAACAACCACATTGGCGAATCTCTTCTTGTAGAGGAGTCTCTTGTAGGCTCTGCCTCTGGGAGGGGCCTTCTTCTCCTTCTTGGCGACTTTGGGGGTTTGCTTTCTGACTTTTCCTGCCTTGGCGAGGGTTCCGTGTTGTTTGCCCATATTGTTGGTAAATATTAAATCTAATTATTAAAGTATTATAATATTATTTATTACAATTTTTTTTAATATTAATTAATGATTTAGTAATTTGTTTTACATAAAATGTATGAATAAATCATGATTTTTATTTTCCTTAAATATATACACACAAATTCTCGTAGGGAAAAATGAACATAAATAATCATATTTTTATCGAAAAATCAGACCCCTTAAATCCAGATTTATATTCAATACCAAATAAAAACTACGTTTAACTATTTAAGGTTTCAGTAAAAACTACCCTCTTGCTTTACATCTGGTTATTTAAAAAAATATAATTCAATTGCCTTCGGCTTGAGTGATCATTTCCAGGATTTTTTAGATAAACTTGGCATATTAATCCTTAGTGAGCACGTGGTCGGTCGAATCAATATCATTAAACTATTCAAACAAGCAAAATACTTATGCCTTCGTCGGAGGCTCTATTCCTGCTTCTTTCGATACATAACTTAAAATCTATTTTTTTTTTTAAATATATATAATATTGTTATAATAAAGATATTTTTAAAACTATGTTAAAAAAGGATGATGAAACCTTTTAGAAATTTGCAGGATTTATGTCTTTTTCCTCGATATGGCAGCGTTGTGGGGCTTACTTTATGAGTTATTTAAGCTGCTGTTTATCCTTACTGAGTTTCTTAATCTAAGCCATTCTTTCAAATCGTTGTGATAAAAAAACAATTTTTCTTAGACTCAGAACAGATTTTGATTTTATATTTTTTTTTTTTAATTGTTTTGATTGCTATGTTTTTTTTATATTATATATTATTGATTCAGATAGATATTCAAAAACTCTTACTTATCCAATATGCTGTATGATATAAGTGAGCTCGAAAATACGATATCGAGTCTCAATCAGGAATTCGAACTTATTAATAATTCGTTTACCAAGGTTCGTTAGAGCAGTGTCTCCAATAAACAATCAGTCTTACTGTTAATTCCAAAGGTATTGCTGCTTCAGCGAGTCATGATTTTTTTTACTGACAAATAAATTGCCTTGAAGTTATCCTGCACCTGTCGAGTTCTCAGAAAACTCGTCTATAGTCCAATCGGGTTCAAGATCCTCACAAGGACCCGACTACCCATAAGATACAAATATAAGAGCTTGACGATTGGCCATGAGGATAATCGGGATCGGGTCGAAAGCTGGGAAGGTCTCTCGCAACAGCCACTCTCCTTTGATCATGGCCAAATAACAATCCTGAGAGAGAAGAAGGCGATCCTCAAATAGACTCTAAAATAGGAATACGAAATGTTCCAAGGAGCAAAAGAGAAGTACGAAGGACTCAGCGAAAGGATTCGGGTCGAAAAGAAGCTGCAGCAAAAATACAGGGACAAAGGAAAGATACTGGAAGAGGAGTTAAACATGTTTGAGGAGAGAAACAGCCGTTACCGATAGACGCTGAAACAGCTGAACGAAGAGTTTGAGACGAAGATGAGCAAAGTTAATGAGGGTGAAGTGGCAACTATCACCGAGAGAAATAAGCTCCAGAATCAAAAATAGGCATTGGTGGCAAAAATAAGGGAATATCAGGCCGAAATTTAAAAAGTGAAAAAAGAAGGTCTAAAGTCTAAATAGGTGTTGAAAAAAGTTAAAAATTTCTTGGTTTACAAATAGGTCTGAAAAATGTGGGAAAATTAATACTCAATATATTGACTGACGAGCAGCATGGCTTTTATATATATAATAATAATAATAATAATTGCTCACGTGATATTAATCCGTGTATAAATCCAATCATTGGATGTCGTTATCATTTCACTATCGATTTGACAGCAATTTTTCCTTTTTGGGTCTTCCTCGCTTTGTTTTCTTTTCAGTGCTAGATGACACTTTTGCATATGGTCTAGTAAGCAGTCTCAAACTGGCTAGAAGATTACCCATATCCAGTTCCACACGGCGCTGCAGTTTCAAATCCTGATACTCTTCGATCCAGCGGGCCCACGGTATATTAATATTGTGCGAGGATTGGAGGTGGCTAATAGATGCAAATTCGAGATGCTATTTGCACTGACTGGTCGAAATAGTCCTTAGAAGTTAAACAGTGCAGGTCGGCAAGTGGTTTGCGACGACAGGCGCATCTACTGCTATTCTAGTCATTGCTTGGAAACCCTGTCTTCGAACCAGCTTCTCGCAGGTCACGATGTTTCTTATGGTTGTTGTTTTTTGAACAGGGCGGACTATCGTTTCTAAGATATTATCTGGCGTATTTCGCGGAAGCAGACAAAACTTCTTAAAGCTTCTCTTGTATGATTTGATAAACAGTTC
>JAHDVE020007943.1:0-100706 GCA_022606495.2 Halesus radiatus | reverse complement strand
AATCCGTTTTCATCTCCCAACCTCCGTAGCAAATAAATATGACTAAACTATCCTTAATTGACAAGCTACTGTAAGTCGGTACAGTTTCATATTCCACAGAATATCTCCCCCCTCAGAGCATAGTTACATCTGCAAAGATTTTCCGCTATTCATGTCTGTCCATCGTAAGAAAATTGATCGAAACGCTCCCTAACACTGTTTCAGCATTTTATTTATTTGTGAAAATAAATAAATTCCCAGTCATTTTTCTCCTGTCTTTCATTATTAACTGCGTCAGCACAACCTTTAAAATAAGTTTATTTCCATTTTTTTTTTCAATTTTCTTTTTCGCGTGATTCTTAAAGCCCACACCCATTATCGGTATGTAAGATGGAAAGTCCTTTCTCTGAAGCTTTATCAAAACTAATTTTTTTTTTTGAAAAAATGATCACGCCCCAAGCACGCGTGATAAGATGACCCCCTTCCAATGTGACGTAGGTCCCTCATTTTATGGTTTATTAAAAGGATTGTGTTGATTCCGCGGGTTTTTTTTCTTTTTTTTTTTCATTTTTTATTTTTTTTTTTTCACACACACATCTGCCTTAACAAGTAATACAATAGTTTTCAAATAATCCTTAATTAATTAAACTATGAGTTCATATCTTGTCACGCAATCACAATCCTTAATATACCCATTTCTTCCTCGTACCTTCGCTTCAAACAAATCTTTCCTTCATCTCGCTTTCTTTAAGTAACTATGCTATTATACTATGTTAAGTCTATCTCTTATTCATTATTACAAAACATCCTATGACCTAAAATATGAAGTGAACATGATTTCTCCCCTAAACAATTATCAACACAAGCTTTTGATCCCTAATCATAATTCCTTTCCTCAACGTTGAATTATTACGAACACAATATAATTTTAAAATCCCTAGCGAATTGGTGCAATGAATACCCCTAAAACTTTAATCTCAACCAGACAACTTATCAAGATAATATAACATAACAAAACTTTTCTTACCTAAACAAAGAATTTTTTTTTTTTTTCCAATCTCTAATCTAACATTTCCTTATCTTCTAAATACAGTATAACTGAACATCGCATTTCCCTAAAATTTAACTTCCTATCTCAATCCATGTCGATAATTTCCACTCCCTTTGGTTTCTCGTCCGTGTAATATCTCGCTAAATGAATGGCACTATAATCTCCCCTAATCTCCCGCGTTTTTGGATCCACTAGTGTGTAGGTATTACTATACGGTACTGCAGCGATAACGTAAGGCCCTTCGTATAATAATGCGAATTTTTTTATTTCTTTCTTTAATAAGTTCGATTGCGTATTCTTCTTTAGTTTTACTAAAGTGCCGATCTCATAAATCACTAATCTTTTGTTTATGTTGTAAAACTGTTGTCTCTTTGCGGCACTGCTGACAAGATTTCTCCGTACAGCTGATCTAATGTCATCTATCGCTATTTTAGGTATGACGCTCTTACTCATGTATTTATCTAAACTATATTTCGGTGGTTTTCCAAACGCTATCTCATTTGGTGAAAATCCTGTTGTACAATGTATAGTATTATTATATGTCTGCTCTATAGTGTCAAGATACATCGACCATCTAGTGTGTTTTTCATTGCAATATATTCGAAAGATACGTCCTAATTCTTTGTTTACTCTTTCAGTAATATTGGGTCCTGGATTACGCACTGATGTATGCAAAATTTTTATACCTAACCTCTCTAAAGTTCGATCCCACTGTTTCGATGTAAATTGCGACCCGTTGTCTGTTAAAATGGCTTCTATTTTTTATTGTTTTATTAAATTTTTCAACACAGTTTAATACGGCCTTAGTATTTGCTATTTTTAATTTGAATAATTTAATAAATCTACTGAATGTATCCTGAATTACGAAAATAAATTGTACTCCGCCAATGCTTTGTGGTAATGGTCCATACAAATCTGCCATAATTAGTTCTCCGACCTCTCGAGTGATGATTGACTTACCCGGTCCTACCGTAGGTCTATTCTCTCGTTTCGCCATTTGACAAAGATGACACCCACGTATCATTTGTTTTGTCTGTTTTCTCATTCCTGGCCAAAAATATCTATCATTTAGCGCCGAACCAGTCTTAAATCCCCCTGCATGTCCTATCTCTAGGTGTACGAGTTTAATCAATTCACTAGTTAAATCAAGTGGTATAGCTAACAAAGTCCTGTTTCTCCCTGTCGTATAATATAGCGTTCTATCCTCTAGCTTATAGTTTTTCAAATATCTACTGACAATCTTAGTTGGTGGTCCCAGAATTTTCCCATCCAAATGTCTAAATATCTCGCCTAAAAACTCATCCTGACACTGTAAAAGACTTATTTTCTCTCGGTGTGATCTGATTAATTGTTTCCCCTCAACCGCAAACGAGGCTACCTCTGGACAAGCGACTTTTTCTTCTTGGATGTTGATAGCGTCATGTGAATAACGAGATAATATATCTGGTCCGATGTTTTCTTTCCCCTTAACGTATTCTACCTTGAAATTAAACTGGTTCAAATATAAGATCCATCTGGTAACTCGACCACTGTACATCTTCCAAGTCTTTAGAAATGACAACGCCTGATGATCTGTCCTAATTATCAATTTTACTCCTCTTAAATAGGTTTCGAATTTATGTAGTGAATAAATGATTGCATATAGCTCCTGTTCTGAAACTGTCCATTTAAGCTCAGGTCCTGTCAACCCATTACTGACAAACCCAATCACGTGATGATTGCCGTCTTGATCTAATTGGTATAATTCTGCTCCAATCGCGAAACCTGAACTGTCAGTTTGTAAATAATAGGTACTGTTGGGATCGTGGTGATGTAACATTACTGATTCCAAGAATAGTGATTTTACCTTATCAAACGCTTGCTGTTCAACCTCTGTCCACTTCCAAATTCGATTCTTTTGCAATAAATCACATAAAACTCTAGTCTCTCCCCCATATCTACTAGCAAAACGACGATAATAATTACACAGTCCTAAGAATGCTCTAACCTGCTTCACTTTCTTTGGCGCCGGAAAACTTTGAATCGCTGAAATTTTTTCTTTATCCATTTGAACTCCATACGGTGTGATAATATGACCTAATATTCGCACTTCGGTAAATAAAACTGACACTTTTCTAATTTGCACGTCATGTTAGCTGCTTCGAGTCGTTCTAAAACAAGGCCTATATGCTGTAAATGTTCATCAAAACCTCCGCAAGTAAATATGACTAAATCGTCTAAATAGTTCGTGCAAAATTCACGCAACCCTGGTCCCAAAATTATATCCATTCCGCGTGAAAACTTCCAACTGACGTTTTAAGCCCCTGTGGTAAAACTCTATAAACAAATGATTTTCCATTGTATACAATGCCTGTATACTTACGACTGTCGCTACTTAGTGGTATCTGGAAATACGCGTTGTTTAAATCAATTGTTGTTATGTATTTAACTCCAAAAAATCTTTGTATTATCTCTGCTGTTAACGGTGGTTTTTCTATTTCAGCTTGCATCCTAGTATTTAACTCTCGCGCATCTAGTAGAATTCTAACTGTGCCATCTTTCTTCATAGTGAACGTCAGAGGGCTAGAAAACTGCGTAGCCTCCCTGCTGATTATTCCTAAAGATTCCAACTCATTTATTTTAGCGTCTACCTTGTCTCTGTAAGCAAAGGGTACCGGATATGATCTCTTAACAAAAGGGGTCTCGTCAATCATTTGTATCTTGTGTGTGTAAGCATGAGTTAAACCTGGCCTATCAATGAATACATCTTGATGTTTTCCCAATATCTTTATTAATTTAACTTTTTCTTCAAAATCTAATTTTAAACTAGAAACAAAAGTCTCTATCCTACACATGAGGTTCGCCTTGTTATTTAAAGTACTTTCGATTATATTCACGGCTTTAGTGTTGCTATTTAAACTTTTATCATGAATTTCTACAAATGGTTCTAATCTTGTCACACCTGAATTTAATACTTCTACTGCCTTTTTTCCAAATTCTGTCATAATTATTAATCCTCGAGCCTCGCCGCATGTAATCTCCGCAGAATAATTATCCAACCAATTTACCCCTAATATGATAGTACGAATAAGTTTTTCAAGTTTTTATTTTTTTATTTTATTATTTTTTTTTTTTTTATTTAATTATTTATATTTTTATTTATTTATTTTATTTATTTTCAAAGCAATCAGACGGTTTTATTATTATCAATCACTTTTGCACTTATCACTTGCACTATCACATATTTTTATTTATTTATTTTATTTTTTGCACTGCTATTAATTCGCAAAATATTTTCAATTCGTCAGTGTAATTTTATGTTCGCATCGTTTCCTATTCTCCAAAACCAGCTTCGTCAAATTACAACCCGTATTTGTTTACGTAACACAGTGACCTATATTCGTCTTCATTCAATGTAATAAAAAATATGAATGATGGGCCTACCTGACCTAGTTTTTATGAGAGTTGCATTCCATAAGGTTCAACGTATCGACTATTTACATCATTAAAATTCCTGACCTATATTTTCGTTCATTCATTGTAATAAAATGTGATTGATGGCCTACTTTTTATGAGACTTGCATTCTTCTAAGGGTTCAATGCCACGGTTGTTTACATAAACGAGATTCCTGATCTATATTTTTGTTTCTCAAGTACCATAAATCAATCACGCTCGCCTATCAGTAAATTCCTTAATTCGATAAACAATAATAATGGCTTCAGCCCGTTCGTTGGTTTTTTCAAATATGAACATTTCATATAATATGTAAATATCACGGCATGAAATGTTCATATAATTTAATTATACATTTCTAGTGTGATATAACGAAGGAACCCTGTATAATTTCGAGTATCTTTTGTTTGTTTATCGCTTTGCCTCGCTTGCTGGTGAAGTGTTTGTTTGTTAAATTATCAATATAATGGATTTTTTCTGTACGATAATCTTATTCTGTCTCTGGGGATTTGTCTATTTTCTGTGAATAGAACACTTAAACGATTTTCTGTTAAATGTGACTTTCTTCGCTGCGTCTGTCTACTTTAAATGGTACACTAACGTTCGTGGATTGAATATATCTCTCCGGTTCTTTGTATTGTGAATCATTTCAATTTTAATTCCTAAGTCTCTGTGTCTAAACATTTTCTAGTTCTTATAGAAGGTCGACTAACATCAAATTTTAGTAAATTTTATTATTTTTCTAATTCTTTTGTATTGTTAACTGCTTCGTTAGTAATTCGTAACTACTTTTGTCTGAACGTTTCTAGTCTCTTTTTTTTTTTTTTTTTATTTTTAATTTGAGGGTTGGCTAACATCAAATTTTAGTTAGGTATTTCTAATTCTAATTATTTTGAATACGTTATCTGTCAACAAATACGAAAATATACCTATCTTGTATTACTACAAACTCCTGGTCTCACGGCGCCAGCTGAGATGGCCCCCCCCCCCACTAGGCTTTAAAGATGTGATGGCCCGTCCTTCCTTCGTTTATGATTTAATTTAGCAATAGACTTTCGTTCGCGCCACCGATTTAAGATGACTCCTCTACTGCTGCCTTAAATTTTCCTAACTAATGTGATTGGAAAACTCTTTGTAGTTTTCCTTTCAATTTGAGGTTTTTTCTCCTCCTTGGCCAGCGTGTAACGTCTAGCCCTATGCTAACATTCGAGTGTTTCCGATTTTCATGATTTTCACGGAAATTTTGCACTCCAATGTGGTCAATTTCCCAAGCTTTTCCGGAGTCTACGTTGTGTTGTTTTTTGTTTCAGACTATTGGAAAAACAAGGCCTTATTTGTGGTAACCCCTATTCTTTGTAGCGTAGGCAGACTCTCGCATACCATTGACAGAATTCGCATTCCTAACATTCCTATCTTAGACTTTAATGTTCTGAACTCTCTATTATTATCCTACTATGCAATCTACGTTAATTTCCTATAGGAAGACTAGCATTTTCCTAACTTTACCCCTAAATTTTCTATTTTTCTTCTATCGTGAGTTTTAATGGGAAAACTTAGCTTCTGGGCTATACTAATTGCACTATTCCTGATCTATATAATACGACGTAGTTTCAATTTCAAATTTGGTATACATAAATGTAATGATCACAGTATTATCGCCTTTCCTCATCGTACTAAGTGTTATTCTACATGGGTTAGTTTCAATGAATTTCATGGTTAAAAGGTACAGTTTTACTTGTTTTGGCGCCATCTCCATCCTCTCCTAAAATTGGGAAAATTACATGATTAGGTTTTAGTTTACACAGCTTTTGTTATGACGAGAGATCGAATACGGTTTGTTTTGCTGCAATTCGGCTCCAGACCAACCCCTAAAGTACTCAGATGACCACGTTTCCGGTCAGTAACTCTCTTCACAGACGTACAGCCTGACCAAACGGTATACGTAACCTCTTCAATTTTCAGTTCGTGCGCTATTGGTCATCCCCTGTACCGCGACGGAAAGAGCACCTTCCTTATCCATGGGTCCGAGACCCTCCGAATTCCCGTCCTCCAGACAGTTACATTTAAAGGAGATCAAACCGGTTCCGTCCCCTCGTCAAACAACATTATATACTTGCGAATTTTTGCAAAGTCCGGGTTGAAAGGCCGTCCCCCGCATCAAGAGTTCAGAGATAACCACGCTTAAATCAGCAATTATTTCTGCCCAATCGATAGGTACAAATTATAAATATATGTAAACAATACGAGTTTTTATAATCCACAATACTCCAGTTTTCCCAGAAAATTGTGGATCTGACATCTCCAACACAGGTCGTGAATCTGTGCCAGATATTCAGACATATTACATAAGAATATACGTAAAAGTGATAATACAATATACATGATATATTATTTTTTGGTTTGGTTGACAGATTGGTTTAATGAGACCCTGCTATCTCATGTAGTTTGAATTTAACTGTAGATTGATTTTTTGTTTGGAGAAAAGGTAGGACTCCAAAAAGCCCAAAATTTGCAAGGCCTGAACCTTGAAAACCTAAGTCGAAGATAAAATTAATTTTATAACATAACTTGGGAACGTATTGTCGACGAATGATTATGCTTATTTTGATATTTCTAGTAATGTGGGTTTTTGTTTGTTCTGTTGAATTCATCAATATGTTCGAACGGGTGTGGAGCGCCTTTGAATTGAATCTTTCTATGAAAATGGCGCTATAAAATATTTATGTACGCAAACTACAAATACGTGATTTCTAAAAGATGATAGTCCATCGCAAAAGATGATAGTTATTTTTCAATTAAATGTCGACGTTTGTTAAAGTACTTATTCTTCGTAAGATGTACTGAAATTCGAATATATATATATACTCATACGTATCTACATACTTCGATAAAAGAGGGTGTGGTTTGGAATGTTGACCTAGTTTTAATAACAGTCGAGGATGTGTGTCATTGAGATATGCGACAGTTATTAAGTGTCAGAGACCCCCGTCAGGAAGCATAACAATTAGGATTCATTGGTTTGTTTTAGAATGATAACGATCTTTGAATTAATAAAAATCGTTTGGAATGTTGATAATATTAGTAACGTTAGTTTTCGAATTTATATGTTAGGGAAAATATATACTAATAAAATAAATAGTTTTTATAGGACATATACATAAATATAATAAATGGTTTTATATATATATATATTAAACATTGTATATAAATAAACATAAAATAAATAACGGCCATATAGATTTGATAGATACATTATACACTTTCTTTATATATATACCTATACACACATACATACTCTTAGTAAAGGCCAAGTCTTTAGCCGAAGTTATTTCACTACACAGTGAAATACCTATAAAAGATGTTCTGAAGTTGTTGACTATGAATTTACTCGATAAAGACAATTATACAGGTAGGTATCTACCGGAAATTTTTATAAATACTTAAATGTATTTATGGAAATAAATAGGTATTTTTGAATATTTAAAAAGTCAAGTGCTGGTAATGAGTGAGACAATTGAATTATCTATAGTACTAGTTTAATTATAATTCAATGCGAAAAGAGAGGTTTATACAGGTAAGTATCTAACGGAAATTATTATAAATACCTAGATGTATTTATGTAAAAATTATATTTCTGAATATTTAAATTCAAGTACTGGTATTGAGTGAGACAATTGAATTATCTATAGTACTAGTTTAATTATAATTCAATGTGAAAAGAGAGGATTATCGTAAAATATTTAATGGAGCTAGCACAAATATTTGATTAGAACGGCTTTGATCAAGTATACAAAACATTCACTCATGATAGATAACGGTCGTATAGTATTGACCTATATATTAAACAGTAAATATAAATATATATATATACATATTTACATATACACACATACAATACATGTATTTATAAGTCATTAGAAATATAATTCATATCTCCATCCTCGCCTTCCCCGGGATCCTGAAAACTTGTATATTAATTTGACTCACCTGAATTCCGACAAATTCATAATTTTTCCAGACGGGTTATACACGCCAATATGAAGATTCAGAAAATATTGAACTTCCCTGCCTGGAATGTTTAATCTAAGTTAGAAATATTCACTTAATACAATCTAGTGTTTCCCAATTTCAATTCGTGATCCACCGATCTGTACTATTTCTTCAAATTTAATGCTCTCTCAATCCGGATATTATTAAACAATATTTAAATTTTTGTTGTTTTATTTTCCTATTTTATTCTTTGTACTCACGTAATTCTCTTTACTAACCATTAATTAAATCCGTAAACCGAACGCTTGGTAATATTTTAGAGCTTTATTATTTTTCTTTGACGAAATTAATCCCACGCTAGGTATTAAAAATGAATTATATGAAACTAAGACTCAGCTGTTTTTTAAACTTTCACTAAATTATTTTAAACGCAATTATATTTAATTTTTCTTAAACTCGTAATAAATTCAGTTCAACATAAAATATGAATTAAATCATATTTCATTTAAACAATTTTAATTAATTCACAGAAGCTAATTTTAAAAATCTTTAAACAAATAACTTTATTAATTTTAGAAATTTTCAATATTTATTAAATTATTATTATTATCACATTGCTCTAACAGTTTTGAGAAAATTAGATCAACAAGAGAATTTATTTTAATACAATATTAATTCGAACACAAAACACTTTATTTACTGGGTCACTTTTTTTATATCACTTCACTTAAATATAATGAATTTTAGAAGACTTCGATTCAAACACTTTATTTATAAACACTTTCGATTATTATAATTTCACTTAAAACCACCAATTTTAATTAATTCACAGAAGCTAATTTTAAAAATCTTTAAACAAATAACTTTATTAATTTTAGAAATTTTCAATATTTATTAAATTATTATTATTATCACATTGCTCTAACAGTTTTGAGAAAATTAGATCAACAAGAGAATTTATTTTAATACAATATTAATTCGAACACAAAACACTTTATTTACTGGGTCACTTTTTTTATATCACTTCACTTAAATATAATGAATTTTAACTTCAATATTTATCAAACTATTATTGAATTAAATCAAACTATTGTTGAATCAATCCAACAACTATTTAAAAGAATTTATTTAAAACTTTATTTAATTGTAAGAAACAAATCAAATGAAACTTCCTAAGTCCAAAAACAAAACAATTACTTAAAATCGGCCAGCACGTAATTTAATTTTTTCTCGCCCGGCGTATTCGCGACTAATCCCATATTCCCTCATTACATTGCCTTATATACCTAGCTTAGAATCAAAAGGATTTAACTCCATTCCATACCTACATTAAATTATGTTCTCTATTAACTCGTAAACCTATATGTAAGTAATACTAATTTCGACTGTAATTCTTCAATGTAAATATTTAGATAAAATCTGGCCCGCCTCTGAATCCATCACCTTTCCTCACTCCGGCCAGGATCGAATTTAGTTCATTCCTCTAGATCGCCCTGCTGTTCCTTATTATAGAATTGGAAATTTCGATTCATGTTTTTTTTTCTGAAAATATTATCTATCGCTTATTCTTTGGTCGCCTATGAACTCGGGTATCTCGTATTTATAGCCACTATTTCATTATTGAATTTTATTTAAAGAAGCGCCTTCTTCACATCGTTCAATTTTAGAAATTCCCTTAGTCCCTGGTTATCTTGATATGCGATATCTTTTTATTTATGAATTTTCCGATGGTAACATGGTTTTTCTCTGATCTAACATGTGAATATTCGATTAACGCATATTTTCGTGCAATTCTCAATTGATCATAATATTGGTGTAAACACTTTATAATTTCTTCCCCACCTCACCTGCCTGAGTTAATAAATATACCTTTCCAGAATGATTTTTCAATGTGTTGCACTGCTTCTTCCTGGTCTAGCTGTATTACACCTTTGCATGTACCTATCGTCTGCTTATACTTTCATCCGGGTCGATTGATATCATCCTTAATTGATTTTTCACCACCTTTAATAATTTTATGTATTAATTTATTGGCGTTTTTTCCTGCGATTTACCTACCCCAAACCTGGTAGATATGAGTTCGTTCACTTCTTTCCTGGCCACTCCCCTTTCTTCCATTTCACTCTAACTCAATATCCCATTAGCCTATTGTTTACTATGGGTAATAACCCTTACTTTTGTAAAAAACCGATATAAATCAGAGTTTATCGAAAACTCATTATTTTTTATTACTTTTCCTTAAATAAATATTCCTATCTTCCCTGTATAACCTTAATTGTTTGTTTGCCTCTCTATCACCCGAGTTTCATGTTCATCTGGCCGCTTAAATACACAATTCTTGTCGCCTTGTTTACATTAGTCATTGACAACCTCAAAATTTTACCTAAATGTATCGAACTATATTCAAAGTAGTAGTCCATATATCTCTATATTTCTATTGAATTCCTTCAGTTTAAATTTTATAATTGATTGATACATTTCTCATCTACATTTTCATAATATCTGATGTCCCGAATCTACTCAATTAATACCTTTTATCACCTAAAATCAGTCTAGTTTCACTCCCTTGTAATTATCTACGTTCCTGAAATTAGAAAATTGTACTCCTATTTCACATTAGTCTCGCCTAAATCGCCTCTTAAGTTTGCCGAAGTTTCCATACTGTATAATTCTTGTTTCTTCCCTTTTTCATCTGTTGAAGCTATTGTTCTCTGAATTATTTTCTCTAATTCGTTGTTTTTCCGCTTAACCTTACATGACACGCCTCTCTGTCTAAATTCTAATGCAAACACACCTTTCCCCGTGCAAGATAAATCATCACTTTGTAGTTTTTTATTTGTAATTAACATTTTGCGTATTATTTTTACTTCCTACTTCCATTTTCAATGGTTATTCATCTCTGCATTTCCCATTGTTTCCTTTAAAGTTCACGACCTCTTCTCGTCCTGTTCGACCGCTAGTGAAATGTTTACTTTATAGGCCGTTGATCTGAACCCTTTCGATTCACATAAATAATTAATATTTCCTTTGTCCTGTCACCACTAATTGTTGTTTATGTAGAACGCTCGTTTGATTGGTAACTTTTTCGTTGATTTCACCCAATCCTGTGATGTTTATTTATAAGAGGGAACGTCTTCTTCTCACTGCCATCTCGTGGTTTTATGTTGCAACGAGTTTTATGAATCAAAATTATTGGATTATAATTCACTGTAATCAAACTCTCCACAAGTCGATAGATGTCGCTCCCTTAAGCTTTTCTAGCATGAAAGTTATGCATATAAAAAAAAATATTTTCCAGGGTTCTATTAAAAGAAAATGATGATGGTTAGACCATTACAAATATCACCATTTGATTCTTAAATAGATAAATATAAATAATAGGAAATAAACAAACCAACCATCAGTCAGGGAATATGAAAGTTCAAATTGTATGCAGGAATTGTAACTGGTAGTGTGTATGTAAAAGTCTAGCTACCTGCTTTATTAGTTGCCAATGTGAATGCATACGTCTTTGTTAGGAGCCCGTAGAAAGGCGAATTAAAGCAGTTTGTCTTATTTAAGTACGAGAATGTCCTTTGGTAATGTTTTTATTCACCTCCAAACCGTCTGGGGTGTTCTCACATTATTGAGCTTTCGGTTGGAATTAATTTATAACGATTGACTCTGTGCACCACAAAACTCTGACGCTTAAAGTCGCCATTTAGTTCTCGTTTTTATTACCTACCTAAAACTCTTTATAAATGTGAAAGCTTTGCAATTCAGTGGAGATTTCGTCAAATCGAACCTTTGACCTTGCGGTCTATTTTATCATTTTCAACGTATATTACACTCAAATCATTTTAAATAGATTCTTGTTTCTGTAGTGGTGCATACCGATAGTGGTTAAAATTGGTTCTAAATAGTTTGGGATATCCGCTCGCACTCCCCTTTTACCCCACAGGAGTCCTGCGATACAGAACACCACCACACAACCAAGAATCTCTTAAAAATAATTCTACTGTAACGTCGTTTGTTTCATGTTCTAGACATCTTCTTCTTTTGGGGTCCTATTTTATTGAGAGTTGGCTATCCTATCTTGCCAACTATACCTACTAGCTATGTAGGCTTAGAAGTCATAAACGTGTCGTCTACCTCTAATGAGGCTTCTACTAATCTACCCCTAGATCATCAATTGGTAAATTATACACTTCTCACCCTGGTGAATTAACCCAGACACTTGAAATTTCATTGTTGTTTTTTCTAATGCATTTAGTACTTGTTAGGGGAGGAAAAAAAGGGGGAAAGAGGAGAAGGTCGGAAAGGACGAAAAGACCCACGATGGGTATTAGTGTTAGGAAAAGAAGTAGCACCACGTTGGTCGGCAGTGTTACATGGAGGCAACAGTGTTACAGGGGGGAAGAGCGACGGAAGATGATGAAGAGCCCCATGAGGGAAGCCGGTGTTAGGGGTGCTGAAAGGAGGGAAATGGGGAAAAGAGAGTTGGTGTAAAGAAAAACAGTGCAGCTCCATCATGGCTTAGCTCAGCATTGATACAACATAAAGATTCCTTTTATCAAGGTCAAATAGGTCGGCCGCGGCCTTAGAATTGGAGGGAGGCATCGACTCTAGATTAATTGACGAGATGGCGTGCTTTCAACTCAGAATTTATTGTAACAAAACATGGTGATACAAGTTATATGAAGGTTTCGCCAAGAATTTGGCATCTACACTGTTCTACACTATCCTCTCTCTCTGAAGGAGCTCTAATCGGGCAAGTTAATGGGGCAAGATACACAAGTACAGCAGATAATAAGAAAGAAGTTGATAGCGGCTTACATGAATAGCTGATGGTCAAACGACGCCGTCGCCAAGGCGGAGTCTACGTGGTCAGCGTCCAAAGTAAGTTTCTCACATTGAGTTTAACAGTTAAAAGGACACCATACTAGGTGTTTACAAGGGTAGTATGGTAACTATCTGCTATAGGCCCCAAGCCCGCGTGCAGTTGATGTTTCCATGTATGGAATCGAATGATGTAATAATGAACAAAGAAGCACGCAGTTGATCGCGTGGTGTCTGTTTTAGGAATGGTAATGACGGGCGGCGGGCTCGCTTCGCGAGGTCAAGCCGTTCCACGCGGTCGGAAATGATCTGTTCCTCTTGACCTCATTGGTTGATTAACAAAGAAGGCTGGCGGGAGCTCACCGGATTGGTTGATTGTGGTAACCTTCGGCGAGATGTGGTGTTATTGGTTGTAGTGTGATGTTTTGCAAACGAGAGGCTAGAAGTATTCTAAGATCTTCTATTCGTTACGTAACACACTACTTGATAATTCTATGAAGAACCTTAACAATTATACTGAAATCTTTACAACAAATATATCTGAATGTGTATAAGCATACCTACTTTCACTTTCACGGTTCGTGTATTTTTATACATCAATACATCGGCACTGACATTGAAACTTAATCAAATCACGAACCACTTCTTCGTAAATGTGGTAGAAATATTTGGCTGATTTAAAATATTTTTTTATACTAAATACCATTTTTAAAAAATCACGTCGGTTAACCATATATAGAGATGTAAAATGTTCTCACGCCGGGTGACTATTTGAATCACACTGGAGTTACCATTTTAGGAATCAATGTAATTGGGAATTGTGTGTTGATGGAATTCTATAAATTCAGTGTATTTATATTTAATGAAAGGATTATTCAAAGGAGCTCGTGTTAGTAAATATGATTAATGAAGAAACTCACCAATATTTAACAGGAGATGATTTATTTATATAAGAGTTATAAAAGCCTATGATTAAATTTACGCGGTTTAACTAAGAACATTAGATAACAAGTAATATGAATTATATACGGAATAAAGCGAGATACTCGTAGTCTTATCTAGATGAATAACAAATAGAGAATAGTGCTATTATGGAAAACCAGCGACTATATAGGAACTGTGTAGATGTCACTAGTGTCGCCGTACTTCGGATGTTTGACGGCTTTCGAAATAACACATCTTAGTGGCCAATTCAGAAGGTAAAAGCAGGTAGCTACATTATAATATATTCTTCTTTTAGTGGCTTCATCACGGTTTAACAATGATCTCAGTAAGCATAGCGGCTGTTGTACATGATGTACTTTTTTTTCTTATGAAGCAGTAACTTGGTGATGTGACATTATAATTTAAAAAATAATAAATTTGTTTACATCACTTTAATTTATACTTTTGCCGACCGGGTTTCGGTACTACGGTAGTAGCGAAACCCGGTCGGCAAAAGTATAAATAAAAGTGATGTAAATAAAGTTTTTTTTTTTAAATTACATATTATACAAATGATTATTACTTGGAATACAATCATAACCGAAAAAGGGTCTCTCACAAAAATAAACAAACATAATTCATAGATAACATAAAATTTGGTTTACTGCATTAGGAAAAGAGATGAGCTCCACAGAAAAAAAATCTTAAACTCTTATGACATCTTTACACCCCGATATAAAAACTGCAATATTTGTAAAAATTTCATACGAAATATGAAAAATAATAAATTCAAGGGAAAATATACGATTGCAAGAATAATTCCCGTGAACTAATGTAGATTTTAAATGAATTCGCTAATAAAAACCTTCATCCACAAATAAAACGATTAAAAAATTAAACACACGTGGTACTTATTTCATTTGCAGATTATATTGAATACATTAATAGCTTTTATTGACATTGGATCAAAATTAGTAGATAAAATTAAAGAATCCCTAACTAATGAAGAAAAAATAGAAGTAGATGTTTGTCCGTACAGTGAATATTTTCGTAAATTAAGATCAGTAACAACTAAGGAAATATTACACAAATGATACATTTTCCTAACTCAAACAATTCATCAGAAAATGACCTTATCACAAATAAAATAATAAAACATCTACAAAACCAACTGATCTCGCCTCTGACATACTTTGTAGATCGCAAATCTTTTGCAGTACCTTGCATCCAAAATATTGTTATGAAGCAAGTCACTAACAACTAAGGTTGATAAGCCGCAGACCCGGAATTAACCATAAATAAACATTAGTTGTCTATGATAAGTATTTCTCCTAGCCGCTCCATTTGGTAAGAGGAGGGGGTAAAGCGACGGCAAGGGGTGTTGGAAAGACAGAAGGGACACCCATTCTAGTCTGAGGAGCCGTCCTGTCACCAGCTTCTGCGACCAAAAACGGGTTCCGTTCCAATTTACTTACTTATTTATTTCCCTTTTGCTTTTTGATAAAACTGAAATCATTTAAAATCACTCAAATTCATTCTATCCTTTAATAATCTGAAGGCGTCCACAGAAAAGTTAAAACTTTTTCGAGAGACTTTAAATGCAGCTATAAAAATATAGACCTGACTGCCAGGTATTTTTATGTAGCAAAAGAGAGTTGTTTTATGTTGAATTCCCTATTCCTGTTTCTATTTATATGTATTTGTTTTTATTAATGATAACTAAGCGGTAATTTCGAAAATCGTCCATCAACGAACTGACAACAGGATTAAAAGACGGATGTGTCTTTTTTTTGTATACATATATCTACCCTGAGTAGAGCTAGTCGGGGATATTTTATATAGTAGATCTATTGATGAACTTTATTAATATTACAATTCAAATATGCTTACGAAACGGATCGAGGGATTCTGTTTTGTGACAATATCTATGCTAAGAATATTTAAATCAAACATTACAAAAGTTAAAAAAACCGAAGAAACACAAGAGTTATTCAGAATGACATTATGAATGTTCATAATTTTTAGTATCTCTCTACTATGCTATATAATTCACTTACACTGACTATAAAAAAAGAAATAGAAAAGGCAAACGGTTTCAAAAATCAAATCACAATCTGGCTCGAAGAAATCAAAGTTATCCAGAATATTGAAAAGAACTTTGTAGGACCTAAACAATCAGTATTTTTATATAAAATGTAGACCGCCTCAGCACAGGAACCCCTAATGAGTAGGACTAAAAAACATATTATAAATTGTCTTATTGACTTTGTAATTTTGCATTAACTGTATGAAGAAAAAAGATTATTGAAACCAAAAAAATACAAAATTACATTAATTTAAAAAATTTAAAAAAAATTATTATTACTGAAAACTAATTTATTATTATTACTGAAAAAACTTAATAACTGAATAAATAAAACCCCCCCATGGGGGATACATTTTAAAATTAAAATATAGATTCAAAAGTAGTATTGAATTAATTGTTACAATATCGACAAATTCCGTATCATTATTTTTTTTTTTTAATTTAGAAATATATTTTTTTAAAGTTATTATTTGCATTTTCACTAGTACATAATTATCGGTAGTATTATTGAAAAGTATAATTGCATATACCTTTCTGTTTTTCATCCATATTTTTTTTTAAATTTAAGGCTATATTTTCCCACAGCTAATCTTTACATCTTATTTACTTTTACCGGATGTGTGTTGCACACTTCATACAACCACGCTTAAAAGTTTTTTTTTTATATTTAAATTTGACATGATTCTTTTTTAAGCTCATATTTTTTTGATGAGTCATCCTCATTCTTGGAACCAGTCCAAACACGTGTACATTTCCATATTTAGTTGAGACATCGCATTTTGGTATTTTGTTCCTTGTAGAATATCTCATTTCATTCCGTGTAGTAAATTATGTATACTCCAGAGTTAGTTATCTCGTGTAGTGATAGTGAGTGAACCACAAATATGGCGGCAGCCACTACCGTGTGGTTGCTGTTGAGAAAAACGATATGGATGACTAGAAACACTGCAAAATTATGAACACTTTTCCGACGGATGAGCGTAGATTTCTGAAAGAAACTCGTTCTTTTTGGTGCTATTTATGATGTTAACCATAGAATGGAAACGTTCTCCCTTAGGCGAGTTTATTTTACCCCCATTTTAAATTAGTTTTTTTTTTCCTATCTTTGATTAATCTTTGTTGTTTATGGTAACACATATTGCGATCACGCACAATACACATATTTATGTTTAAATTGAAAAATTTTTTTTTACAGTAATTCCACTCAGGAAGCCCGAGGGAAATATTTTCCCTCGAAGCCTATGTCATGTTTCGGGATACAATGTAGAGGGTCTTCTAGGAAGTAACTAATAGGAAGTAGTGAACCTGGGTATTAAAGAGACCTATGTTGTAGGAGGAGGGAAAAACGGAGGAAAACACCGGAAAATCATTCCACAGTCGAGCTGTTGAACACAAGAATGAGTCGTTGAATTATCCCGTTCTCATGTGACAAATGTCAACAGTGTAAAAACACAGTCATGGAGCACACTTGGGATTTGCACAGGGCTCAGAAGTTGTGTACTAATATACTAACAGGGATCTGTACAATACGCCTAGCTTCCGAGAGGCTAACTTTACTCTGACTTCGATGGAGCCCCCAAATCTGAGCTGGTCACTTGAGGTTACACCAAGCATATCAATGGACGGTTTGTTGGGAAGATTGCTTCCATTTAAGGAGACTAGATTGTCATTTCTATCCCTTTTAGATGTAATCAGAGATGATTGGGTCTTTGAAACATTATTCGACGAGGTTATTCTTACCTCGAGAGGAAACCCTCTTTAGGTAACCATCCATTCTCTGCTTCAAAGCCCTCCGAGAAGTTGGAGTTTGTGGATACTTTGGGGGCTTATCAAAAAAAAGCTATCGCGGATAGTACTGTCATCCGCGTAACAATGAATTGGTGCACTTGTCGAGAGGTCATTGATGTGCAACCAAAACAAGGTCAGCGACAGATATATGTGTTCACTCGTTTATTGTGTATGAGAAGCGATCAGTACATTTCACTCAATAGTTCACACCATGCAGTGAGACATAAAATTTACCCAGTTTTAAAAAAAAATGATCTTACTTACGAGAAAAATGAGCAACCTGGTTCTATCGTTTTACAGCTGGCATAGAACAATCAGTAGGCATTTCAATAAAAAAATAGTTTGAAGTTCGACATAATAAATTTTACTCCTCACTTCTCTTCTAGGGTTATGACAAAAACATAATTATAATATGCAAAAGAAATATAAGTGAAAAAATAAAAAAAATAAAAATTAAAACCCACAAAGACACTACCTGTGTGTAGCTAATTAAATCAAAATAATGAACCAACAAGTGAAAGTTTCACAAATAAAGAACACTAAATAAAACAATATTTTATGAACTAATCTAAATTTTACAGTTGGCACTGTATTTCAAATACATTACTTCAAGCGAAATTTCTACACTATTTTTATAATAATAAATGGGTAAAATATATAGCGCCATTTTTGTTAATAATGACCTCAAAGGCGCTGTAAAAATTTGCTTGATGGGGTTTATCTTATTATGTACAACAAACACAGAAACATACTTACATGGCAGTTCACTCAGATTAACACTTTATATTATTATGTTTTCACCTCGAAAGATATGATGTTGCGCGCACAGGACACAATATCAGAAAACACTGCAGATTGCATGATATTGCAGTTACTATTTTATTGTTATTTAGTTTTGATATTATATTTATATTGCAGGTTAGTGGCTAAAGACGATTTGGTATTTATCTTAAATAATAATGTTTTTTTTTCAACTTTAGGACTGGAGAGCATTAAATTTTAAAGGTGAGCGAATAAGCTAAAAAATCTAGTCTAGTTTTAACTGAAATCTGTCGTTAATCTGAATTTTGTCAACACTTTTGTATGACTCGCAATAAATAAAAAAAAAACATTTGCCTAATTTTAAAATAATTGTTACATCATACATAGACTTCTCTAGTGCTCCCTACCTTAGAAATTTATTTAGCTTAAAAAACTCAAAATAATCCAGAATAGAGCAGCGAGACCAATTTTAAAGTGGAATAAATATAATTCAACACAGAAAATGCTCAGGGAATTAGATATGAGTTTCAAACAAAGAATTTTCTATAAAGTTTTTTTGTTTTATAAAGTTTTTAACAATTTACTACCGACTTACTTTAGAGACAAACTAAATTGCAATAAAGACTTTCACACATACAATAAAAGACATAAATAAGATATAGGACAAAAAAAAAACAATTACCAACACAAAATTGTTCACCGTATAAACGCATTAAAATGTTCAGCTTATTTCCAGGTGAAATAAAAAATACACCAAAATTAAGCATTTTTAGAATAAGATGTAACAATTATTCATGTAATAAGTATTAAAACTAAGCAATATGTTAATTCAAATATGTAAGTTTTTATTAGACCACAAGAAGAGGAATTATTTTAAGTTTAATAAATAAATAAAATAATAAATTTATGAAAGCATTGCGCTCATATATATTTTTTTAAATTGAAGATTAAACTGAAAACTAACTGCATTGACCTAGATATTCAAAAGACAAAGAAAAAAAGAAATAATTTTATACATTTTTAGGAGCTTAGCTTGGAATATCCAAAGGGAGTTAAGAATATGTTTTTTCCTTCAATAACAAAACATGATATCTTAAAAACATCTAACAAAAATGCTACCATTACTTTTGAACATCGACCTTTGCACTTTGCAATTTTATTTTAGCGTATATTCTTAACTTGAGCTTTCAGATAAACTTCCATCTTCCAAACATCTTGCCAAGTGAAATGACCATTATGGCCCGCATGCACTATGTAGGTACGGCGGCATCCACTCCAAGTTACTTTAGCCAGATCCCCAGCGAGCAGGGACTAAAGTCCAGAGTCTGCAGAGTTCATCCACTAATCGAAAGCCGGAGCTAATGGAGCCTGAAAGACGTTGATTTTTAAAGCTGGAATACATTTGGAGAAAAATATCTGGGAAAAGATATCCCTACTGCATTAACAAGGATTTGAGGATTAAACAAATTATTATTTAATTCCCACATCACTTTATTGATTTCGGCAAAAAACAACATTTCGGATCGACTGGTGAATTTGAATTTTTTTTCCTAATTTTATATTTGTGTGTAGGAAATGTTTCCTTCATTGACGATTTAACGTTGAAAAACGATAAGCTCTTTTTTTCAGGGTTTTGAAATCGGGGCTCAATATTTGAATCCCCGCATGTTTTTTTTAATATTATTAATTAAACCATTTCCGTATACATAAGAAAACAAAGAAATAAAAAAATTTTAATTTGAATGTTTTGCACTTCGTGTGAATGGAAAATTTTTTGCATATATAGGAATTCAAATACATCGTTTTTATTATGTGACCGCAGATATCCTCGTATATGCTAAAATGGTGAAAATCTTTGTAACTATGATAGTCTCGGAAGTTTGAAATTGTGTATTATATAAATTTCTGAAATAATTAAAAAAAAACTTATTTTTGAACATGGACAACTTTAGAATTACACCCCCCATCCGTTCATTAGAGAACAGAATTCTTTTTCGTTTTTAATTAATTTATTTTTTATTTAAAGACATACAACAATGTTGGATTCCCATGACTTATAAATTCAACTCATTTTGGGACTGTTAATTTTTGCTACACAATATTAAGTTCAACAAAGTTTTCAAGGCCAATATATGAAGGAAAATATAAAACAAGCAAAATATACATATTTAAGAAAATAGGATAAATAAATGTACAGGCTCAAGACATATAAATAAATTAGATATACATGACAATGTGTTACAAGAGATAAATATACCTACATCAGAAATCTGCATAGCTTAGGGTCGGCTATCAGAACAGAGTTGGTATCCATGATAAATGGTTCTCCAAATAGCTTTTTAAAAAATAAGATCTCAGAACATCATATCGAGATTTTTCCGGAACGCACACATATCTTATTCCTCGGGCAACTTATTATAGCTAGTATTGGTAGTCGTTTGGTTTCGGTTTCCTTCGTATTTATTTTTTTATGTAAAGTCAATTATTGCTGATGAACCCGACTCCCGTCTTAAACTGTTGGTATTTTTACAGTATTATTGTGAATGTGTTCTTTTGTTTTGCTGTGTATATACTAAATAATATGAATATTTCGTAATTTTATTAAATTAATATATACATAAGGAGAACTGGACTAGACATATTAGGAATATATGTAATATGTTAAGAATGTATAAATATAATATGAAAGGAACACTGTAGGAATACCACTGTATGGAATTATTTAATAATTTATTTAAAGTTCATTATAGTAAAGCGCACTTGGAGTAAAATAACACAAAACTGCGCTCCGTAATTTGTTGAGTATATTTTTGATATAAATATATATATATATATAGTTTGTAGTGTTGGTGGACGTCGTGATTATACTTTAGTTTTATATCTGTGTCTACAATGATCGTAGTATAGAGGTAGGAGGAAATCCACGCGATCTGTACATCACACCGGTCACTGGAGAAATATTTGATCTTACAGATTTTTTAATTCAGAACGGAAAAGTTCAATAAAATGACTTTCGCTATATTTGGCAGAGGCGTTTAGTCCAAAAATGCTGATAAACTTTGCCCACCAATAAAAAATGGAGTGAAAAAATAAATGAAATTGTTCATCAGAATTTGAGTAAAAAAAAAGTTTCGATAAATAATCGACAAAGCGGTAATGATAATTCCCACAGATATAGATAGCTACGTAACTGATAAGGCTCTCAGCGGGATTACCTGCTGGTCTAAGTACTAAGTTTTTTAGGCTTTTTTGATGAATGGTGATAATAGACACTTAAAAAACTACAGTTTATCGTTGGTCAAGAAGCAATGCACGTCACTAATTTTTGTGACCAGATTTGAAAAGTCAGGTACATTCCATCCTTGACCACTTCTTTTGACATAAAACATTCTACATATTGAGCACTTTGTGAGATTGAACATGGCACATATTACAAAAATTAACAATAACATTTTTAGATATATTACTTTCAGCAAAAAAAAAACAACCTTTAGATTTTGTCGCCTCACAAAATTCTAAAAACATGTCACAGCCATTTTCATCCGTTATTTCTTCCCTTTTATGACCATCCGTCCTTCCGGATACTATATGGAAGGCGCAAAAGAGTCAACCAAGGTTTCCTCTTATTTTCAATAGCCTTCATAAGTACGAGTAATGCTGAGATAACCTCTGATGATTATGATCGTGACAAAAAAGTAGATCGTTACGTACTCTATTACCACTTTTAAAAAAAATCTGAGATTTTGGAGTAATTTACACTTAGAAACCAAAAAAAAAAATTATTTATCGTATTCGCACATTAAGCACGTGATTTTTTTGGATGAAATGTCGTCACCAACTTTATGGGATTTTACTTTGATAAGCAATTAGGTATTTGGGTGTATTATTGTGCTATACCAATAATTGCATGAGACATGAATTTTTAAATAAATCTGGTAGTTTAACAGTCGGAACCCAAAAATACACTATTTGCCAAGTTCCTCAACAAGCACGGCTTTGACCTGATCTGCCGGGTGGTAGAGGACGGGTATGAGTTATTTGCCAGGAGGCAACTGGTCACCCACTTCTCGGCACCCGGGAATTCGATAATGCAGGTGCAATGATGTCCTTGGACGACACGCTGAAGTGTTTCTTCCAGATCCTGAAGCCGGCCGTCAAGCGCCACCTGGCGTACGTGCAGACCAACACCAACCGTCCCGTCACGCCGCCAAATAAGACAAATAAGATTTGAGGGCCCTATGGATCAGTCCCCCCGGCCCCTGTCCTCCCCTCCCGCTCCATCCGTTTAAGAGTATTCTGTGTTATTTATCCCAAAAATATATGGATAATAATTCATTGTCTTAGCTTAAATACATTCTTGAATAAAATGGAAAAAATCATTCTATCGTTTGTATAAGCGTCTTGCAATCGTAAGGAATAAATGCAGTTAGCTTCTTTTTTTTTCAATTTAACATGTATGAAAACTTAGACCAAGCCGTATTTAGTTTTGATAATTTAACTGCATCTCTTTATATGGTCTATAAATTATCTGTAATGATAGCCTGTCCAAAAAGAGAAAATAAATGTAAAAAAAAATACTTCATAGAATAGATGTGATATAAGAATAATATAAGAAAAGGAAGTAATATTTGTACAGCGCCCTCGAGGTGAATTTTTACAAAAACGACACTATAAAAATCATCCGATTATTATTATTATTTTGCAATCTGCTAACGCAAAAAAATGCTACATGTGATTTATTCGTAATTTCTATACGGGTAGTGGTAAAAATGTATAAAGATTCAAAAGTCAAACATCTTTAAACTGTTTTCTTTTAAAATCTGTTTGAAATACGTACAGGAATTACTCACTTCAAAACTCATTAATATCTTGTTTGCAATTTGTCTACTTTTCACCCGCCACCATCGCCACCGTTAAATTAAATGTACCGACAAGGAACACAAGACAAACTGTAACATTTTTCTTCAAAACTTACACAACCAACTATCAGTCTCATTCATTAACTGATAGGATGCATGATCTGGGCAACACGTTTGGAGGTGTTGTTGATTTATTTGCTCACTCCATTTATACAGTAAAGCATCATATCGTCATCTATACCAGCACCTTGATGAATCCTACAGTATGTAATATTGTAGCCTGGATAATGCAGCATTAATGATTTGTGTTTTAATATTGCTCTGGTTTTCTTTTTATGTCACTGTTAAACGTTTGAAAAAGATTGTTTATTACTTTATGGTTTAGAATCTCTTTGTACATATAATTTTTGATAACTCTTTATATTATGTTCTAAAATTTATGTAAAACCCCAAATTTTCTTGTATAATCAAATAAGTTTCCTTATTACTCAACGCACAACCTTTTTATTTAATATTCATCGTTTCATAATGATACTACACAAAGTATTAAATTTTATTTAACATTATTTAACATTACACTTCAGGCGCATAGTCCCCACCCGCGCTATTCAAGCGAGTTCCCTACAGTGTAAAGGGTATCAGACCAAACAAACTATCTACTTCTGACCTTCTCTTTTACCTAAAATTGTTTACCACCCCAGTTAAAAAATACAATAAATGTTTCGTTTATCCAATATCCTAACCATTGGGCAGATAATCTTAAGAAGTTTGACCTATTAAATAAAAACTGATATTGCCGGTTTACATAAATATCTTGTAATCGATATTCTGTTTTTTTTTGTTTTTTGTTTTTCATTTAAGTAATGAGAAAATACAGATACAGACTAATTATAAATCAATGTACAATATCTTGAGGACTCGCCTGCATCCTAGCTATTTCTCACTGATTAATATTAAATGGATAAATAAACCAAAAAAATAATATTTAGACAAATTAAGGAATTTAAGATTGTTTTAGACATTAGGAATTTAAAAAGTGCACAGTGTCTAATGAAAGTAACAGAAGGTAAATAAAATACAAACATTTTATTTTTAAATGTAAAGGGAAAAAAATAATGATTGTATTAAAAATAGTCCTATGCAAAGAAATAATAAGAAAGTACACAATGTGTAAACACTGTTGAAGTTTGTTTTTTTTTTTTTTTTATAAGAAGACAGCTTTCAATTTTCTCTTAAAAGTACTGCATGTATCAAAGAATATGTGGGAATCCATCAAAGTTTGATTTTGATTGAATAATTCACACATTTTTTTATTGGATCCCTGACACCACCGTTTGTACGCTTCCGGCTAATGTGGATTAAGTCATTAAATCTAGTTGTTCTGGGTGGTACTTTAAAATTTATTAGTTGGAGTAAGGTAGGACAGTCGATAATGTTACATCAGACTTTATACAGGGTCGTAAGGTTAATCTTTTCATCGGAGAATGGTGATATTTCATCAATTTTAGAAAAAGTCAGGAAAAATTGAGCTTTTATGGACATGCCCACCACACACTTATATTGATTTATCTCTTCAGTAACCTTTGTTATTTTAACAGTTAATAAATCGCTGGTTAATTATACAACAGATTATTTTCCCATGCCCCATATTCATAAACGCAATTTGCAAGCCAATTACCTATTAGTCTAATAGTGTTGCTAAGCACGTCCTAGTAGCTCCGGGGTTGTAAATTTTCACCTCACATGCTGTTATTCATAGTAGACCGTACATGCATGTATCCTTGCATTGGGTAAAGCTAGGGGTAGTTCGTGGAAGGTACTTGAAGCCTTCGAGCGGGCCTTAAATCCCCCTTACACAAACCCGTGATTCAGGGAGATGCTAATGGTTTACTTGCCTCTCAAGTCCTGACAGACCTTAAATTGGTAATCTCCGATGACTTACTTCCGTGAGAAAGGTTATATTTTAGGCAGATTACAAGTAGTGTAAATATTAAATAAAGAATTCATGATTTCTTTATTGTTATTTCCCAGTAATTTTTTTACAAAATTTTAAGCTCTAGGAGTTTGATATTTCTTACAATTAACGCGGAAAATTGTTTGAAGAAGGTGATAAGACACATAAATAATGGAATGAATAAAAGAAATTGTATTTAATCAAATTAAATAAAATTTAATTGATTGACATTTTTTAATCCACCAAAAGGATGCTTTTAAAATGATTACCACATAGGCTTTCATGGAATTAGATGATTTTTCAAACTGCCTAAATATGAGAAACGAAATCTCAACGGATCTTCAAAAAACTGGAATATTAGCAAAACCTTTTTTTAAGGAGTTTCATGAAAGTGTTCAATGAAATCCCGATAAATATTTAAAAAAGGATTAAAAAGATTTAAACCCTTGTAGTCCACCCCTCTTCCCCTTCCCCATATGTTGTGTATAAAAACCATAGATTTAGAATAATTTGTACCAGTCTGAAGATGGCCCTAACGAGCTGAAACCCGGTTACGGTCAAATAAAAATTAAAGTGGAAAAAAGTTTTATATTTGTTTTATTATAATATATTAAAAAAAGCATTTAGATTTTTCGAGGGTTATTTTTCAATGCTGCGAAATGTTTTAGTATTTGAGTTTTATGGGTTTGTTTTGATTCCCTTTTTATATCAATATAAACATATTTTTTCACCGAAAAAATATTTTTTTTTAGCATCTACGAATGTTTAATTTTTTTTGGTTACTACCTAAACTGTTATTACTTAAGAGCCTAATCTAAAAACTCACACGAATGTAAAAAGAAAGTAGTTAATAATGTATATACATATATAAAACATGCGGGGGGGTACGTAACAACTCTGCTGGCCTCTCTCTTCACCGCTATGATCGGACTCGCACACATTCCGACAGAAATGTCCAAAAACATAATAATACCGATTCCCAAAAGCCGTCAATTGAACCTGATATCATCCGTTAATAACTGCAAGAATCTTTGAAAAAGTCATCTTACATTTAACCGAAGACAAGCTCAATACAGAGGACTCCCAAATGGGCTTCAAAGCTGGATGCTCAACTGATACAGCCATATATAGTATGAAACAAACAATTGAATATTATAAAGCCAGAAAAACAATGGTATACGCATGCTTCCTAGACTTGAGCAAAGCTTTTGACAGGGTTAGTCATAATAAGTTGTGGAAAAAACTCACCGAACGACAAGTACCACCGCAAATTGTTAATATATTAAGTACATGGTACAACCAACAGGAAAACTTCATCAGATGGAATGATAGCCTATCAGAAGCAGCTCAATTAAAGTGCGGACAAGGAGGTAGACAAGGAGGGTCAATGTCCCCAGTGCTGTTCAATGTATACATGGATGAACTTAGCAAAACTCTGAAGGAAACAAGAATCGGATGCCACATTGCTGGGGTATGTATGAACAATATCAGTTATGCAGATGACATGGTCATACTTGCCCCATCGGTAAGAGCTATGAGAAAACTTCTAGACATATGTGAATCGTACGTTATTAGTCACGGGCTAATGTATAATGCAAAAAAATCATCACTGCTGATTTTCAAAGCAAATACGGGTCCTGCTGTCATTCCGCCCATACGTCTCGGCGGAGCCAATCTTGAAATCTGCAGTGAAATCAAATACTTGGGGCATGTCATCACTGATGACCTAAATGATAAAAATGACATATAACGCCAAAGAAGAGCGCTGTGCGTACGCGCCAACATGCTCGCCAGAAGATTTAATAGGTGCAGTTCTCCGGTAAAAAAGCAACTATTCCAGACATACTGCATGGGTTTTTACACTAGCGAACTGTGGACTAGATATACACAAGGCGTCATGGACATACTCCGAGTGCAATATAACCACGCTTAAAGGGCGCTGTGCGGCCTCCCTTGGAGATGCAGCGCCTCGCAGATGTTCGCAGAGGGAAGGGTGCATGGGTTCGCTGCTTTGATAAGCCACAGAATAGCCGGAACAGCGCTACCGGAGATCGGAAAACACTCTTGTCCGGGCCGTCGCCCAGTGGCATGGCGCGCCCCTACATCGTAGATGGAGAACTTCCCTCAGGCCATTGTAGCATAAGTGTTAAATATGTTATTTTAATTTAATTTATTTTTTATTTTTTGTTTTTATATTATATTTCTACAATGTGTAATTTTCTATTCTTTAAATGTATTCTTTTTATATGGCAGACAGAGTATTGCACTCACCGCTTTGTTCTGCTGAAATAAAACATTATTATTATTATTATTATTATTATTATTATTATTATTATTATTATTATAAATAAATCTGTAAATTGCTGTGTTTATAACCACGAAATTAATTTTATTTACCATAAGCATCATCAGAGTAGAAAATAAAATATTAAAAAATACATTGTTAATGCATAATTATATATATATATGCAGAATAATATAAAACATAATATAGAATAAAGAAACCGTTAGATAGCATGAAATTAAAATCTGACATATTGCCAGAGAGAAAGAGATAAATGTGTTCATAATGGGTTACCATATTCTGTCTAAAGATACAAATCGTCACCAGAACAGATGATTAAGGGCAAATTGGAATTTTATGGTAAATATACCTAAATAGCATTGGGCAATTGGACATTTATAATTGATTATTAAGAATTTGGCCATTGATTTAAACAGCTTTATTTATTTCAAGTACTTATAAATTATTTAATCCGTTGCCATGACCATTTTGGTGCAGAATATTACTACCGCTACTTTAATTGAAGGTATGATCTGTATCATATACAGTACATTCAATACGTTTTTTATTACTATTTAAAAAAAAGGTTGTGTTGTAACCGTTATAGTATTTATATTATAATGTATGTAATAAAATTATATTAAGAGTAAAAAATCAGATAATAATAATAATATTGCAGTCCTAGGTTAAGGTTAACATTAGCTATACTAATTATATTATATCTAAACTGGCTGATATGTACCCGGCGTTGCTCATGTACAATAATTGATTTGACAGCGAAAGTAACTTTTTCCAAATAAAGAAACATTCATTTGAATATTTAATTTCATTCAAAACCATTATTTTTTCAAAATATATCTAAATCATAAAGTCCTTAAGTAGGTACCTACTGGTGTTTTCCATTTTGAAAATATTCTACCTAAAAATCCTTCTTCTTTTGAATATGCAATCTGTGGCTAACCAGAGTGTTATATCTATGGACTAACATAAATAAAACATGGCGGGTTCAATGTTTTTCACACTAATTTTAAAACGTTATAGCAACAGTTTTACATATTGGATTTCATTCAAACTACTTTCCAAACCTTCCCGGCAATAATAAAAACAAACTGTGCTATTATAATAGGAAGTCATATTTGTACACCGCCCTTGGGGTGATTTTTCACAAAAACGGCGCTTTAAAAATCATCCGATTATTATTATTATTTTCAGCAAAACCGGTAGAGTAATTTTCGAGAAAATCGAGGACAAAGAAACAAACAAACACACATTGATTTTTTTATATATATAGAGAAAATATACTTTAAAAAACGGTCATTATTTTCCCAAAAAAAAATGATTTCCTCTTGATACTTTTCGTTCTGGATATGGTTTTGGAAGTATCAAGAAAATGCGGAATGTAATTTTTCATGCGGTATAAAAACACACACTTGTTTAACAACACGCGCACGGATTAATGCTTTTATATTTCCCAATCATAAGTTATAAGTTGGCCGTGGGTTGAATAGGATATGGTAAACGAAATATCTCGATTGCCTTATCGATTTATACCTAACAAATGTATTTGTACTTACCAATGTTTTATTAACAGTATGCTTATTTGATGAAAATTTTTAATATTTTGCGGGAACAAACCACTGCCTTCTTTCAGTCAGATCTCGAATTAACAATGTAACCCAATGAACGAGGTTAATTTTGTGTGCCGTAAAAATGGTGACAAGAAAGAAAATCTCTTCAAAAGAACGATATTTGAACGATTGAACGCCACTTTTTTAATATATTCATATCAGCATGTTTTGAAAGTAAAGCTTTCCTCATCAGGGCGTTCAGAACACTGAAAAAATAATGACATCTTTCAAAACATGTTGATATGTACGAGTATATATTGGTGACCCGACAGTTGATCACCTGGCAGTTTGTCCCCAACAGTTGATCCCCCCAACGGTCGATCCCCCCCGAAGGATTATTTCTGCTGTACGTTCTCATTTGTAAAATAAGTATACAGAGAGGATATGCGGCCGTATAACCAAAGTCGATATACTCTTATTTGTGGGCGTTCTGAGTGGAAATCCGCTACATAAAATGTTTTCACTAACAATAATGCTGAGTCCCCGAAGGAGTATGCAGTGATGATATACGGCTGAATCATAAAATACGACATACTTATATAAGCACTCGGCTTAGAGAAAACACGCTATAGGTTCCTACTTGCATATAACATAACTAAATGTCGCTCAAGAAGTAAACAGAGATGATATAAGGCCGTAGGTATGAAAAAAGTCGACATACTAGGCGTCTTGAGGGAAAAACCGCCATCAAAATATTTTTACTAACAATAATGTCTCCGAAGGAGTATGCAGTGTTGGTGCAAGACCTCCGCTGTTAGACCGATTTACCAGCTGAACAAATTAATGTGTGACAGGCAAGTTCATTTTTATTACCTAATACAGTAACTTTCAGGGGGATCAATTGTCATGGAACCGTGCATATTAAAAAAAGTAGTGTTTGCAATCAAATTTTACATTCATTTATTAGAAAAAAAAACATTGAAAAGATCTAAAGGTATGAAACAGTATTGAAAGAAACTGGGTAGATAATGTGATAATGTATAGGTATTAAGATAAAAATTATAATGTATTTATATATTGTAATGTTTATAATAATTAATGAAATAAAATCTCACGTTGACATATCAGAATAATTGGATGAGCAGGAATTAATTTATATTTTATAATTAATGAAAATTAGTAATCACATAAATTATGTGATTTTGCATTGAGTACATGAGTATTTAATAAGATATTTTGAAATAATTAAGAAGATGATTAAAAATAATTAAAACCCTTTTTATTGTGAAATAAATAATTGGTGGGATTTTCAAAGAAAAAAGAAATAAATTAATAGAAGCAAAAAATGAATTCAAAATTACTTTGTAATCATTAATTTGTTAATATATACATATCAACATGTTTGAAAAACCAAGCGTTCCTCGTCAGAAATATAAGATGATTAAAAATAATTAAAACCCTTTTTATTGTGAAATAAATAATTGGTGGGATTTTCAAAGAAAAAAGAAATAAATTAATAGAAGCAAAAAATGAATTCAAAATTACTTTGTAATCATTAATTTGTTAATATATACATATCAACATGTTTGAAAAACCAAGCGTTCCTCGTCAGAAATATACAGAATACAAAGGAAAGACTTAAAAGAAATTTTAACATTAGAGTAAAGTAACACCTAAGGTGTTAAAATAATAATATTTTTCTGAATTTACAAATCAAATTTTGAAAATAAATCACTCTTTTGGTATAAATAAAGGTTTAAAAAATTCGCAAACAAACACAACCGGCTTACAATTAGACAAATATCAAAATTTAAAAAATATAAATAGTGTTAATAGTATATTAAATATAATTAATAATCAAATATATATTTTTTTAAGTAGCTGTGTCTTGAATTTATTTTCATATTAATATTAACAGTTAAAATAATTTCTTTTTAATTTCGAATATAAATTTGTTATTCGATGTTTAAGAATAATTTTTAATTAATATTTTTGATAAATTACTTATCTACTTTTATAAAATTTTGAAATTTTTCTATATTACATTATTGTGTTCTATTTTTATCATTTGTCTATATTTGATATAATTATTTTTTAGTATTCAGTATATTCCTGACCCTCATTCCTGATGGAATAGAAAATAATAATAATAATAAAGTATATTGTGTACCCTGACGAGGAAATCTTTGCTTTCTAAAAATATTCATATTTATATATAAAATAGGGGTGAAAATACTACATACTGATTTTATTAAATAATAGCAGATGTATTCCCGGCCATGCTCGGAATTTTTGTTTTCATGGAAAAAAGTTATGAATGTTGTGATTTCTTGATTTTCGTTTGGGTACCATAATTGATTTGACAGCAAAAATAATGCTTTGTGTCTACTATTACTATCTATAAACAAAGAATCAAATTAAAATTTATTTGAAAATGTTATTTCATTCAAAAGATATCTAAATAAAAAAAGTTCTAAGTAGGTACCTGCTTGTGTTTTCCATTTTGAAAATAGTTTATCGAAACAAACCTTCTTTTGAATATATAATCTGTGGCTAACCAGAGTGGTATATCTATGAGCTAATCTCAACACGGCGGGTTCAATGTTTTTCGTACTAATTTTAAAACGTCATAGCAACATTTTTATATATTGGTTTTCAATCAAACTAAACCTTCCCGGCACTAATAATAATAATTAAATGATTTGTATAGCGCCGTTTTTGTGAAAAATTACCTCAAGGGCGCTGTAAGAACGAACTGTGCTGTTTTCAGCGAAACCGGTCGAGTGATATTCGAGAAAATTGGGGACAGAAAGACAAACTAACATTCATATTTATATATAAAAAAATCGATTATTGCTTCGGTGTTCAAATCACGTACGTATTACGTAACCGTTTTGTATCACAACGGGTGAGTGTTTGAGAATCTTTGAAGGACACCAAATATAGGAATATTAATTAGGTCCCTATTAACCATATTATATGATTAATATTCTTGATTGCAAGGGGGTGTGTGATAAATTCATGTAAATTATTTAATTACGTAAATTCACCGAAGAGTAATGGTAGTGGTTAAATATTTATAATACATTGTTTAAATGTTATAATTATCGCTGACATAACTTGATATCGTACTAAAAGTGTTAGAGTGATTATAATGTTATAATTAATTGAGTTACATGATACTGTTGCGAGGAAAGACAAGTTTAGATGTTACACGATAGGACAGGAGAGGAGAATCATTTTCTCAAGGCAATCGAGGTTTATATAACTACATAGATTTTCGAATGTTTCTTAAAATAGGTGTTTTCTGTATATAGAATCTTCTCTAATTTATCAGCTGGTAAATAACAGAACATCATTTGGAGAAAGGAGTTTTTCTTGTAAAGCTCCATTGCTATGTAATAGGCTTAGTGACAATATTAAAACTACAGATAGGCTACATCTATTTTTTTTAAATGGTCAAAAGCTCAGAGTGGCAATTTCGCTTTATCTATATTATCCCTTATGTTGTAATCTGTTTTGATACGTTATGTATGCTCGATATTATTATAACTATATACTTATTATTACTTACTTATAACTTTTTAATTATTACTGCTTAGTTATAATTATTTACTTATTATTATTTACTCTTTTTATTACCTACCTATTATTATTTACTAATTTTTGATTGATATTTGAATATTACTATTTACATATTTTTCTTTACTTATTATTATTTAATTGTCATTATTTCTTTATTATTATTTAATAATTTTTATTCGTGTATTGTTATTTACTTATTACTATTTCCTGATATTACTTATTGTATCGAACGTATCTATAGAATAAATCAATTCAAACACATAAAAATTTGAACAAAACAACATTTGCAAGTTGAATCCTGACAAACACCTGCCCATATATTCGCCGTTCGGCCTATAAAACTGGTACACCCGCGGTACGTTTCATCATTCCCACTCCAGTCGTTGAGCAAGCAACACCTCCACCGAGACGCTGTTTCACCTTGAAACTCGACCACCATCATTTATCTACACTCTTCACGAACTCGCTCTCCGCACTTGGATACCTCGTCTTGCCGCTACCAGACAAGAATAGTCTCCACACTTAGCAACAGCTGACGTCACCTCAAGCACGATCGACCATACTGACTGGTTCTATAAATCAGTACGCTCGGAGCGACAACATCTCCACTGGTAAACTATCAAACGCCTATCTCAAGACGATTCGAAAATCACAATAGTTGTGCGACCCTGTGTGCCGGTGCCTAAATATTTACATTATTTTTCTTGTGCAGGCTTTACACGTCTCCTACACTTATTATTATTTACATATTATTATTTACTCATTACTTTTTATTAAAGAAAATACAGTCACCCTATAATTTTGGATAATTTGAGCACAGATACTTTATGATAGTTATTTGGGTTACAATGAAATCATCACGATTGTAATCTATAAATGTACTACCCAACTTAAACATTTACTGTAAATTTTATTACAGTTTAAATAACTTTGGTGTTATTTAAAAAAAAATAATAAATAATAAATCGGTCGATTGACAACATAGGATAACGATTTTTCTCACTTTCTTATAATTTAACCATTTTTTTTGTTTCTTTTATAAATAAAATTACCTTTCTTCTTCTGTTTTATCTTAATAAATATCAAAATTATCGCATTAACAAAATAAATACGTAAAGGTTTTGAAAACAGTCAGCGCTTTATACGTTGAAATTGTGATTAATATTTAAATATTCAAATGAAACAATCAAACTTTGTTTCAACCACATTTATTATTCACGCCTACCGGTTTCAGAATAACCATTCCATCGTCAGGGCAAAGTATATACTAGGTATGTATGTACTTTGTCCTGAAAAATAAATGTGGTTAAACAAAGTTTGAATGTTTTAATTGATTATAATGAATAACCACAAAGTGATAGCTTCATACAATAGTATAGTATTTAAATAATTTATTTAAACTTTAAAATATTTTATTTCATGTTCTGCATTTCTGGGAGAGTAGAATATATATATAAATCTGAAGAAGAGTGTTCCGCGCTGTATTTTTTGTTTTTTGTATGCAAATCTGCGGTTTTATTTCGAACTTGATAAAAATTAGTACACGTTCAAACCAAGAAAAGAATAACTGTCTAAATAAGATTTCAAAAAACCACCCACCATCCCCCTTCCCTACCCATCAGAGCAGAATTTTTGGTACGTCTTTATGAAATTTTGCACACTTGGCGTTCCCAGTAATAGAAAAATTACTGGGTAAGGACAGAGGTTAGGGTAACGCATCGCAACCTCAAAACATTCCTCCAACCATTCATAACCTCGGGAAATGCCGGGTACTTCAGCAAGTAATCTATAAAATTATTAGTTCAAACCCATAGTGGTGGAAAACTACTAGGCAGGTTTCCACAAATAGTCATTTTACAATTATTTTTATAAACAATAATTATTAGCCTGAAACACTCATCCAAATTGAAAAAAACCTTTACGAGCAAAGATAAATGTCGCCGACAGGACTCGAACCTGCACCCTTCTGATTGCTGGTCAGATGCTCTACCATTGAGCTATGTCGGCTTATCGCAAACTCGCCAAGTTAATCAATATATACTAGTGTTTCATTCAATAATTACTGTTTTTATTATATTTCACCTGTAAACGACCAACTTTATTAGTATGAGAAAGGCTTGTAACGGCTAAATCCCTCAAATAGATGGCGTCGAGACAAATTATGTCCACATTTTATTGGTGAAAATTGCTTTGACTTGTCAAATATATGACGTAGCTCAATGGTAGAGCATCTGACCGGCAATCAGAAGGGTGCAGGCTCGAGTCCTGTCGGCGACATTTATCTTTGCTCGGAAAGGTTTTTTTCAATTTGGATGAGTGTTTCAGGCTAATAATTATTGTTTATAAAAATAATTGTTACCCTTTGCGCTATGCACAAAAATCTTGTCTTAAGTTTTTAAGAACTTTAGTTTATCAATTAATACTAATTTTACATTTTATGCTTTGCTCTTCTGTTTGATTTCATTTGGATATAATCTAATAAATATTTATAAAATAAAAGATAGAAAGATTTGCAGGAAGAAAGCTTTTTTTAATGTGGAAACATAATTTTACGTAGTTCCTACTTCACCAGATCACTAACTCTAAGTTTTCTTTGAGATCTGGGACAACATTATCTTAAATAACTACATTCATTGCCTTTCTTTGAGGGTAGTACTCTTACCTACCCCTCCCGACCTACCCCAACATTGTCCAGTTACGAGAGGCAGAAGGCAGTGCGGCGAGGGTAGAGGTTGCTTTAGGGTAGTTTATTTTGTAGGGGGTGATTTAATAGACGCTGCAGGGCTTTTGACCCGCTCTGAAATATCGCGCATACCAGCACGCTATGCCGTTGCGTGGATTAGCTGTGATAATGTTATGATAAGATATAAAAGCATATTTGATAAAAAGGTTTTGAATGAGGCTCTGAACTTTTTAAGATGTAAAACAGAGAAAGAATGTGTTGAGAAATAAAGGGAATCATTCAAATTATGTTCATTTTTTCAAAATGGTATGCAAACATTATTTATTAATTATTCATTTATTTTTTTACATATACGGCATATTATATGTCACTAATGTAAAGATATAAATACAAGAGCAATATCAATGAAGAAAACAAAAACCGTATGTTTAACAAATGTTAACAAAAAAGTTAAAATGTTTAAAAATCCATACGCTACATACAAAAAATTATAAAGTATAAGACGGATAAAGTATAAAAAAGTATAGCGCACAAAATGCATATGTATAAAAATTGTAAAAATATAAATATAAAAAACGCAATCCATAAATCTTTTAAAAATGTAAAAAAATTATACGTGTAAAACTTATAGAAATATTAAGTACAAATATCAAATAGGATTTAATTAATAATATGTATTCAGGTCCCTTTAAACTATTCAGTTTATCATCGGGTTCTTAGTAACGGTCTATATTTAAAATTTGACAAAAATAATGTATACAAAAATAAAAATAAGGGTATAAAAAATACAGAGAAAATCAAAAAATAAAATAGGGTGTAAAAGTTACAATAAAAATCTGAGAAAAAAAAATAGGAAATAGGTTATTATAAAAAATCTTATACACTTAACCATTTTTTCAGCATTCACCTCTGAACTTTAGTTCGCATTTTTTAATTAAACTTGGTAACATGTTGTAAATTTTTGGGACACCTCATCATTAGAATGTTGATTAATTTGATGATTTCAAAACACTCTCTCTGCAAAATCGGTTGACGGAAATCAAATTTTCAAATTCATTTTGAATTCTTTAGTTGATTACTAATACCACATATTAAGTAAATTCATGATGCGAGACACTTGATCTTTAAGGGTTTAGCTTCTTCAACAACTAACAAAAATTTTGTGCAAAAATTTTTAAATAACGTACACCCAAAGTAAAAATCATTCATCATTACAAAGACGTGTGAGTTAGAACACTCGAAAATGTTGCAGACTTTTCCATGTGAAATATCTTAGTTGATGCTACTTTTTTGTTGTTGTGGTGAATACCGCATTATAATCCTGACTGCTCCCTGCTAGCCGGAGCCTGAGACTATGGCAACCTCAGCTGGGGATAATGAGCCGAAGGAGATGGGGAAAAGGTAGGTGGAAAAGTATTTGACCATTCAGATCTGGTCTCCAACCACGGCTAAAGTAATTTCAAGCAACGTTTTCATTATAAATGGTGGCCTTTCATTAGGGCGACAATAATAGTATCTACCACTCTGTAACGTGCAATAAGTTCACTACAGGTATGTATAATTTTCCATGATTTTAATTAATATATATTTTTAAATTTATTTATTATTTATTAACGCCCTATTGGGCTTTTAAATAGAATTGTGCATTATGCAAATATAAGTAGGTACTTGTGATGAAACATTCAAATTCAATAAAATTGACTTTCGCACGCCAAAATTCCAACCCGCCATCTCCGAATTCATAGTCGAAGACCTTACCCCTCGGCCACGGCTACCGGCAAATGTAATTTCAGTTAGCAATCTTATATCTACCATCAGTTGTCACAGATGCCTCAGAATATACGTTGTCTAATGAGGCTGGCAATTTATAAGCATTACCACTGTTACTTTTATTCTCACGCGAACACCGTGGTACCAGTATCTATTGAAGAAATAATTTTTTCGATCTGTTCAACCATAGCTGGGAAAGCATCTGGCTGTGACGGCAGCCTTTTCAACACCTTGAAGTATACCAAGCCTCGGGCCAGAGAATAAATCCCAGAAATATGGAAAAAAAGCCAAAGTTATAGCCATTCTAAAGCCCAAATAACCTCCAGAGAACCTTCAAAATTATAGATCCATCTCTCCTCTCATGACGGTGTACAAACTTCTAGAAAAAATACTACTGCGTAGACTCAATATTAGAAAAGGTTATCCCCTTTAAACATGCACATTTCCAACCAGGACGCAGCTGTTGTAACCAAGTGCTCGTACTTACAAGCCATATATGTGGAGGTTTCCAAAGGAAACTCAAAACCTCAACCGCTTTAATTAACTTAACAGCAGCATATGACACCGTCTGGCCAAAAGCTCTACTTTTAAAGCTCCATAATTTGTGTAAAAATGCAAAAATTGTTTAAATTGTTGAATCCCTGAGTATATACCGCACCATGAAAATGAAAACTCAGAAAAGTTGGATGTAATAGAAAATAGACTCACACAGGGATCGATACTTGCACCTTCCTTTTCAATTTGTATATAGCGGACCTTCCAGAAACCAAGGGGAGAAAATTTATTTATGTAAACGTTATTGCTATAATAGTCCAGTATAAATACCTTGACTCTGCTGAAAACGACCTAAATACTTATATAACTATCATGGAACAATACTTCTCCAACAAACGCAACAAAAATAGCTGCAGCTACCTTCCATCTAAGCGTGCAAGTACTACGCTTAATGTAATTTCGAGGACGTATTATTATTCATGAATGTAATTCTCGGTATATTGGTATAATACTGGACAGAAGCCTGACGTATAGCTCCCACCTGGAAAATGTTAGCAAGAAGATCAAGATTGGCACAAATATCATAAGAAATCTAGCTGGAGTTGCGATGCCAACAGATTACGAACAGTTACAATTGCCTTGGTCTGCTTGGAATATTGTGCTCCAGTGTGGGCTAGAAGTGCACACATATAGAAGATTGGCGTGCAACTTAATACTGCTATGCGCATGGTGAGTGGGACACTCCCAACCTACTACAATGGCTTCCTGTCTTCTCAAACATCGCATCGCCCACTTTAAGACGAGAGACAACAACACTCAGGAAATTCAAAAAGGTCGTTGATAGAAATATTCCACATCAAGGTGATCTAAACCTCCCGGACAGCCGCCTGTTATCCAGGAAACCTTTTTGGACTGAATGCGAATGACTGCTTCTATCACGATACTCCACTGAAGAGTCCTGAAAAACAAGCACCTTGTTGTAGACCCTCTTATTAAATTGCGAAGTCTCCCTCGGAAGACGTAGATCATATTAAAGCATCCGGTACAGTCACAGCCGTTGTGCGTATATGATACATAAATAGAGACTAAAGGATTCCGAAATTTGTGAATGTGGATTTTTAAAACAACAGAACATATTGTAGAATCATCATTTACCATATGGCACATCTGTGCTGAACCAAGAGACTCCTGATTCCGTCGACTGGCTGAACAACCTCAGCATCCCACTATGACCTCCATCAACTCTCCTCCACCATATGAAGAAGATGAAGACCTATATCATAATAATTATTTAACGGCTAGGTTGATTCAATTATTGGTAAAAGCGGGTTTAGGGGCAAGTAGTAAAACAAACAAATTTATTTAACCATTCCAAATAAACTTATTTATCAAAATAAATAAAGTTAAACCTAAATAATACCCACTTCCTTATCTGTAAGCGGCTTTAAAAAACCGTGCCAAAATCAGATAACATCCAGCCTAGGTTAAGAATTCCTTTCCGGGGCCAGGATTTCGATTGGATTTAAGATTGTACCGCGCCGCGTTTGGCGCCAAATGTGAACTGTAGCACCCAACAGCAAACCAGCGGTAGTAGGGTGGTAGGGGTGACTTGTTGGTAGGAACTTTACACGTGATGGTGTGGGCGGGTTCGGCTTAGATGCGGCGGTATTGCTTACGCCTTCGGGGAAATTAGGATCCCGGGAAGCGAAATATGCTGGCGAGTGGAAATATTTCGATGTGTAATGGGAGGATCAAAATAACGATTAGTAACATGAACGGAAGAGCTGTACACAGAAATTCTGTTTAAAATCATCTACATTATTTCTAATTAAATTAAAAATTATTATAAGCAACAATAAATCTCATTTCTGTCGATGTAGATTTAAAATTTTACCGGATGTAACTCACCATGGTAGTAATATTTATGTATGTATATTGCAGCCTCCAAAAGAAATGGTAAACAGAATTTTGAATAACCTTCCCAAAACAACATATTTGAAAAAAAAAATGTTTATGTTATTTAAACTAGAATACAATCTATATGTAACGTACTGAATGATTTGAAAACAATAATATTTAAGATTATCCACCATTAAAATAAGATCATGATAATATATGAAGTCGTCACATCTTCCCACGGTGGAAGTTTCCTTCAGTATGGACCTTGCGAGAGGACAATATTAGAATACGATAATGATAATATATATGAAGTTATCACTTCTTCCCAAGGTGAAGGTTTTTCTCAGTATGGGACAATATTAAAATACGATCAAAATAATATATATGAAGTCATCACTTCTTCCCAAGGTGGAAGTATCCTTCAGTATGGACCTTGCGAGAGGACAATATTAGAATACGATAATGATAATATATATGAAGTTATCACTTCTTCCCAAGGTGAAGGTTTCTCTCAGTATGGATCTTGTGATAGGAAACTAATAAAATATTACTTGATATGAACTCATCAATTCTTCCCAAGACGGAAGATTCTCTTTGTATGGACCTTATGGTAGGACCCTATTGAAATATGAACATAATACTACATAATGCCATCATTTCTTCCAAATGTGTAAGATTCTCTAAGTATGGACCTAATAATTAAATAGGACACATTGAAATATGACGATGATATGAACTCATGACTTTTTCCAAAGGTGGAAGAATCTCTTAATGTGAATCTTGTGATAGGACACTATTAATTCACAGTCTACGAATATTGAATATCACTAAAATAGCCATATTTTCTGAACAGATCTGAATAGATAGGTACTTTCCAACATTCATCTTCCCGATCTTCTCTGTTTATTAAGAGAAAGGAAAAACATGATTCTCCTGTGTTTTTTTACCACCCATCACATACTCGTAGACGTGAGAGTTTGGGCGAAATATGGAAACTAACTCAATTCATTCGAGGCTATTGAATATTTCTACACAAAGCGAGCTGCTTTCAATCATCCGCAGATTCTAAGACGCTCAAATTAATAATAAGCATAAGAAAATATTCTCCTTCGCTGTTATTATTCGATAATTATGGTTAAATCAAGGTATTGACTTACATACGGTATCATTAATGAGAAAATTTGATAATAATGCAAGGCCGATGAAATAGAAAATGTGTAAATGTATGAATTGATGATTTTTATATGTATAGTAGATAAACGGATAGAGAAGTGTTAAAAGGATATAGTTAAGATCCTCTGCTAGTCGAGTCCTCCACCATTGAAAGAGGAATATTTTACCATCATTCTGATCAATGATATTTTCAAATATTGACAGGATATTTTCTGAACTCGGGAATGTTAGCCTTTATTTTTTTTTTAAGTTATACTATGTCACTATCTAATCTTGTAGCTATTTCTTTGAAATATAGCTGCAAGCAATATTTGAATGATTTTATCGAGGTGTGGCTGGCAAAGGTTGTTTATTCCATTCTCTCTGCCAACCCATGCTTAATAAATAGCACTTGAATCAACTATGCAGCAATTTCAAAACATTTTTTTAAAGATTTTTATATTTCAATATACATTTGTTACAACTGTATTTTAATAATTTTTTTTCGTATTAATTAATCATTGAAGATAATATTAACAAATCCCAGTTAAAAATTCAACTGAAAAGGAAACATAAAATGAAAAGAAAACGGTGGCAACTGGCACCCGAACCCAGATCGTCTATTCTAACCTCTTTATTTTTTTGTTTCATATTTCATTGCGATTTGTCAATATTATATTCTTCGATGATTACGTATTACAATGAGGCTTACAACCTTCAATAAGTTATTCCAATTAATTGAAAATTCATTCTCGACTTATAGAAAAGTCAATAGATGTTCCATTTAAATGAAAATCAGATAAGTATATCCGAAACAATATGTACAAATATATTCAGGGAGAACTTTGCAATCGTATAAAAAAACATGGCGATCGCTAAAAATGAATAGGTCAATAATTGGTCGAGACGCCAGTCCCGGTAATACTGGAGGTATACCGGTTTGAGTCTCAGTTGCGATCCTTATAATTTTTTTTGAAGATTTTTTTTTGGTTAAATTTTTCAGCAGATTTCGTTTTTAAGAAAGCTAGTAAATGACACAAGCACATCGAAATCGGTAAAAAAATTTAATTGTAAAACAAATGTACATTTTAAAATTACTAACAGTTAAAAAAAAAAACAAAAATGTCAACTATGTCCAGTGACTAGTATCACAATAATTATTGTCCGAAAATTTTTAAGAAGTTTTTAAGAATTTGAAGGAGGTTTGAGACAAAATTTTCATACCACTGCACTTTGCATTATTGCTTTTGGCAGTTGAAGTTTAAATATACCATTATATAGATCACGTAATATGCAAGCACCTACCAGAAGAAAAAATAATTTTCATTATTGACATCGATTAATAAAACCGTTTTCATTTAGCAAATTACGGTATTCCAAGAAGATTCCGTCTGCCAAAGAATGATTTGCGGGGATACCCACCCAACATGTTCAATTTAATAACATCAGGGAATTGGAAGCACGTATGTCATAATCGAGATTGAAACACGTGAGGCACTCCGTCATGTTTCCATTCTCAAGGGTATTTTATAACGCAGTTGTTGATTGATTTTGAAAACAGCATCAAACAACACCATCAAATCTCAATATAGGTAGGAAATTTTGTTTGTTTGGAAAACTTCATTTTCCGAAGACTGTCTTCTGAAAATTAAGTTTTCTAAATTAAGATTGGCTATATAATCAATTATTTTTAACCCCCAGTCTTCAGCGGTTAACAATCATGAAATCTCAAAATAAAAACATCACTTTTTTTTTTTCTGATTGCCGAAAGAGCTGTTATAATAATAAAAATCTAAAATACTTGCAGAACTTAAGGAGAAGCGATCAAAAATAGCCATAAACATCATTTTGCAGGTTGCTAACTCAAGTAATACTACAAATGATTTATCTGTAAATACTACACATGACTTCAATAGACAAAAGTCCATATTTGTCAACTTTTAAGTCTATATCGAAAACTATTCCGCCTACCAAGATACTGCAGCGCTACAGAAATGTTCCTGGAAGGACGAGTGCACTCTTTCAGGGCACTTCTGTGCCACCGCATGGGAAGCCTATGGTGCAGAGTACGCCAATTCAAGAATACCATCCTTACTGCCAAGGCTCCATGGATGGAGTCTCCCTTGATGACCCTTTGGAGATGGGAGACCATCAAATATCCACCATAAACTTATTAATTTTTTTTCTCTCTTAGTGAACGAACTTATTTTGCATATTTTACAGAGTAATTTTTTTTCCATTTTTCTGTTGCTTTTTTTCTTCCTCTTATTTTACGTACTTATTGTTATTTTTTTGTTTGTATTATTATCACGTATGGAACGTATTGCATTGTACTACCCCTGAAAAGTGAATCGATATTTTTCACCAGGTCGGAAGTTAAAAGGGGACTACGTGGACCACGGGAATACATATCTGTGAAGTGAAATAATCTTATATTTTTGTATTTTTAAAAAATATGTAATTTTAAATGTATATATTTTTTAAAAAATTAGAACTGTAATATTCCTAAAATTTCATTCTTCATTTGTATAATTTAAAAAAAAATTGATTGATATTTGTCCAAATTATTGCATTTTTATTGAATACCATACTTTTTTTTATTTAAAAACATAGAATATCTGTGGCAATTTATATACTCGTACATACTTGCAAAATAAGCATAGCACTAAAACGGTTAATACAAGAAGAGCCCTTAAATAGTTATAAAAGTTCATGGTATTAAATTTATAACGAATATCATCCTAATACAATATAAAATCCAAACCGTCCAGATCAAGTAGAACTATGGCATCCGTATTTGATGTATATTGCAAGGCTGAAAAAAATGGGTAGGTAAGGAAGAAGAAGGTTGTGAAGTTACCAGCTATTCAGATCTGATAACCAAACACAGCTAAAGTTATTTCAAACACGGCGCATCGTTTCTTTTCTAAACGGTGGTATTACACCATTGCGATACTGAGAATATCTACGTCTCTGTTGCACTAAATAACGAAAAAATATATTACGTAGATACTTAGAGAAACAGGAAGTTCTACATATTAGCCTCATTATCACCCAATCATAGCCTAAAACTTAGTTCACATGTTAGTTCCCCGTGTTCGATAATATATGTGCATGCAATGATCGCATGAACGAACGTTATTTGGCTGAGAGGTTTGCTGAGTTGAGTCGCGCCGGAGCTTTCAAATGCTGTGGGGGTGTCTTTGCTACTCAGTAGGCTCTATTCGTAGACTATATTAGCAAAGGCTCTGTGCTGTGGACTGTATACTGCTAGCCGGTGGCATCGTGCTTAAGGATGCAAATCAAGCAATGAATTTCAAAATGTTTTGAAGTGATACTTTTTATTTTATTTTATTATAGTGAGTTGATGTAATCCCACACAACCCATATAGTATTCAAAATTACATTCTCTTTTGATACATTAGGTCGGCCTAGGCTTTTTCCTTTACAGGGACATCCAGTTTGTTTAAATTGGTGATACCAACAACAAATGCTATATAAAGTTACAGGTTCCATGTTAAAATGGAGACGAAAGGAGTGCTGCACAACAACTAATGAATACACGAAGCCTTGCCCTGCATAGTAGCCATTTTACTCACATCTGACATGAAATGGCTGCTTGGCGGCACCAGTACTCTAGCGGTCGTTTGCGCCACTATGAGCGATATAGTGGTAGGATTCAAAACTTTTGGACCTTCTCTTTCAGTTTCTATATATATCATTCACATATAACTTTCGCGAGTATCATAAAGCGCTGCAGTAGGATGGTAGACCAGAAAGTATTATCTTTGCATTGTTATAGAGCACTTACAATAATTGATTGCATGAAGTTTGCTTGCAAGGTCTGAAAAATAATTGTTATTTAAACATTTTAAATTATTGTAATTTCACGCTCGAGATATTTAAACAAAAATAAATTTTCTGTTTGCCAATCATCTATTGTTTTATTTTTAATAAAGATATAAGGGTTCAAATTCGGCACCGTAATAATAAATTTAGAAACTATATAATTTAGGACAACTTTTAGAAAGTCCATAAATATTAATTCTGGTATATTGAATAACAAAGCGAATTTATTTAGTTTTATTCTACATATTTTTCCAGTAAATTGCTCTGTTCCTTCCGAAAAACCTCTAATTACCACTTCCCTTTTGGTCGCCTCCCACCTAAATATTTATGTCTCTCTGTCTTTATTGTGTATCTTACGGGTATGTTAGTTTTAATATTGCCCTGAAGAATTAAGGGTACTTTCGAAACCGGTCGATCAATAAATTAAATTGAATAAGTGGTTGAAAACACATTGATGTGTTTGTTTTATAATTAGGGTAATGGCACAAAGTAAATTCTTTTTGCGAATATGTAATACACATAGTTTGGCAGTCGAAAATCATGAAAAAACTTTTTATACTGAAAAATTAATGAACAAAGAAGTAAAAATATACAAAAAACAATTTAATAATCATTAATTGATAAACTAAAGTTCTTTAAAACTTAAGACAAGATTTTTGTGCATAGTGCAAAGGGTAACAATTATTATTTTTATAAACAATAATTATTAATCTAAAAACACTCATCCAAATTGAAAAACCTTCCGAGCAAAGATAAATGTCGCCGGCAGGACTCGAACCCGCACCCTTCTAATGTCCGGCAGATGCTCTACCGTTGAGCTACGTCGGCTTATCGCAAACCCGCCAAGTTAATCAATATATACTAGTGTTCTATTCAATAATTACTGTTTTTATTATATTTTCACCTGTAAACAACCAACTTTATAAGTATGAGAGAGGCTTGTAACGGCTAAATCCCTCAAATAGATGGCGTCGAGACAAATTATGTCTACATTTATATATTGATTAACTTGGCGGGTTTGCGATAAGCCGACGTAGCTCAACAGTAGAGCATCTGACCGGACATTAGAAGGGTGCGGGTTCGAGTCCTGCCGGCGACATTTATCTTTGCTCGGAAGGTTTTTTCAATTTGGATGAGTGTTTTAGATTAATAATTATTGTTTATAAAAATAATAATTTAATAATCAATTACGGTTTATAATTTCTTTAAAATATTTAAATTTACTTTGTGGCGTCATTATTGATAAATGAATTTAAAAAACTACTTTGTATTCACTACTTTATCAATATTCACAGATACATGTTTCGATGCGATGCTTTCTTCATCGGGAATATGTAGAATACTAATAATAATAATGTTCAAATATATTTTTTTAAAATAGCTATCTCTTGAATTTATTTTAATATTAACATTAATAATAAAAACACATTTTTAATTAATTTCTAATATAAATTTGTTACCCAATGTTTTATAATATTTTTTATTAACATTTTTGATTAATATCTACTTTAATCAATTTTTGTTTTTGTTTTTGTTTTTGTTTATAATTTGTCTGTTATTACATTATTGTGTTTTATTTTTTTATCTCTTGTCTATATTTGACATTATTATTTTTAGTAGTCTATATATTCCTGATGAAGAAAGCATTGCTTTTGAAACATGTAGATATCCGTGTATATCAATAAAGTGGTGAATAAAAAGTAATTTTTTAAATTAATTTATTAATTATTATTAATTAATTATTTGTGATATCTTTTGCATAGCTTTTATATTTACGCCTCTAAGTTACGTTAAAAATAACCACTCTAAGGCTCAATTGTCCCCTAAAAATTGTTCCTAAAGATAAAATTTGTTTGGATTTTTTAAATGGCACATCAAAAAGTTACCGTTCGACATGAAAATACAAAATTTGTGTTTCGTAAAAACTAATTCAACGTCATGATGTTGATGTAAGAATTCATAGATGAGCATCATCGTAAAAACTGTAAGACAGGTACATAATCGCATCCTTGCTGAAACCCGAGATTTTTCACATATTTCCGCTGCTTCATAGTTTAATAACCTTCCGAGTTACACCTGAATACGGGCAAGTCGACTGTAAATATGCTAACACTTCCCCTGATTAACTGCGCTTGTGAGACCCATAAAACATTGGGTTACCGGAACTTGAGACTGAAATTCACGTACAAGTAGCAGAGTAGTACTTGCAACACCTATGGAACAAAATTATGCGCCCGGGGTTGTCGTGCTAGTTTTACCAAGCGAATTTGCAGGTAGTTAGTTTGTTACGAAATTAAATGTCGCTTAAATGCAGCATGGAAGGGACGTGCATAAACTGCAATCGCGTACTAGTTACTCGTTTGCACTTTGTACCAAAAAAGTTCAGTTTGTAGGACGTTGAAGTTGACTAATTATTTACATTCGTTTTGGGCATGTGTGAAGTTACAAAATTCTTTTATTTCGTGTGCATTCCGCTAGCTTAAGATTGAAACTATGTATTTCTGATTAACAGTAGTAATTAAATCTGAAAAGCAGATGTTGCGAAGTAATTGGGCCTTCTGATTGACTCACGGCTCGCATGGAAACATCATATCGACCATTTAAAATGAAAGATTTCTCCAGTAACCGTTGTAATGTACAGATTACTATTCTATGATTCATTCCCACCCGGTCAACCTTTCATCTGGGGTTTAGCTACCAAGAAAATGATATCCGAGGTACAGATAATTCAAAACGGGTCCCTGCGTCACATTTTTGGCTTGTCATGTTGAACATCCGTTAAAGATATTTACGGGCACGCACTAGTATTACCGTTTAAGATTATTCCTAGTCATGAGATGACAAACACAATCTAAATATGATTCAATGCCATACTCACACAAGTATAAAATTTATCTATAATTATGACGTTCACCAACATAACACACGACAACACCATAAACCAGACAGATCAAAAATACACACGACGAAATACGGACTGAAATCATTGGAATACATTGCTTACACCGCCCATAACAAGTTGCCCGAGGAACTAAGACATGTGTGGCGTATCTGACAAATCTCGAAATGGTGTTCTGAGATCTTATTTTTCTAACAGCTAATCGGAAAAACATTTATCATACATTCCAACTCTATTATGATAGACGTGTTTAAGCTTTGCAGATTATGATGTATGTAGATTTAATAATAACTGGATTATTTCTATAGCGCCGTTTTCGTGAGAAAATCACCTCAAGGGCGCTTTTGGCAGATTTGTCTCTTGTAAAACTTTGTATAGTATTTCTAATGTAGTTTCTATGCGTTTCGAGCGTGTGCATTTATTTATTTTATTTTTCTATTGTTTATATATACGTTTTTTAAATATTTTTATTTACATGCTTGCCTTGAAAACTTAATTCAACTCAATATTATGTAGCAAAAGTTAACAGTTTCAAAACGAGTTCCATTGATAACACACGGAATTGGAACATTGTTGGATGTCTTGTATAATATATATCGTATTGTATAATTTTTGTTTACAGTTTCAGGGAACATATCTTCCTCTTTCTGTGTCAACTGTGGTTGCTGTCTATTTCTACTGTAGGGCTTTTATTTAATTTATTTCAAAGAATTGTAAACTGTGCTTTATGTGGTAGCGGCACTTACTGATACCAATCTTATATTTAAGCCCGCTTACTAAGGTAATGGATGGTATAAGATGGAATTTGGGGAAGATGGAGGGGGTCGGTGCTGGGAGTTGAGGATAGAGGGATTCGAGTTAGATTCTAGTTTGGAGTAAAATGTTTTGGCTAAATCTACTATAAGTTTTCGGAGTGGAGGAATTTTTGAGGCCGTATTAATTATGCTATTCTTGACAAACCAGGGACTTTTGGTGAATCTTCGGAGCAATGCAAAATGTCTTTAATTAAAAAATAAATTATTACCATAATTTTTGCATTGCTTGTCTCTTTAGTAGGAGTTTTCGGGTCGAGGCAGACGAAACGCATTACTAATTTTAATTAATATAACATACTTTTTCATTACAATTCCTTAAAATGGAAAGCGCCCTTGAGGTGATTTAATCGATAAATTGGCAGAAGGTAAAGTTCACCATGTTTAATATGTAATAAGTGAAATGGTTTGTAAGTTTAGTAATATAGAAACAGAGAGAAAGAAAATATGGAAATAAAATAATTTAATAACTACCGTTTGATTTTATTTTTATGTGATAACACACAAGAGTCCCACTTGCTCCCAACAGTCTGGAGTCAGTGAGACTATGGCATCTCCAATTGGGGTATGTTATGAGAATGAAGATATCAAAGAGGGGAATAGATGGGAAAGAGGAAGGTGGTAAAGGACATGGCTATTCAGATCTTGTCATCAAACATGGCTAAAGCCATTTTAATCAACGTTTCGATTCTGAATAGTGGTTTTTCACTAGGACGATACTGACAGTATTTACCACTCTTAAAAGTGAGGCAAATGTATAACATGTTATTTATAAATAATAAATTGTGAAATATCTCAATTACATGAAATAAAATTTACTTGCGCACGCCTGGATTTGAATCCGCGACCTCCGGTTTCGTAGCCAAGGATCGTAATCACCCAACCAAGGTGATCATCAAAACTAAAATACATTAGAAATGAAGTAATATACATTTTTTTCTGTGACGCACTATGTATCATTATACATACGAGTATATACATATCACATGTTTATATGCCTACCTACTATGTATCATTTTCAATTTTTTTGTTATGAGCTACTTCAAAACCTTTTTTCGACTGTTTTGTGCACTAAATTATGTAAAACTAAAAAAAACAAGTATAAACCCATGACCATGAACATATGGGGGACCCCATATAAATAAAAATCGAATAGGTATATCCAAGACATCAACTAAAGACTGTAAATAAATTCAAGTAGAACCTTGTATTCATGATAAAAAAACATAGCTGCGTAAAATATATGGGAAATAATTGAAAATTATATTGATAGTTCTTAGAAAGCGAAGTAGTGTACAAATAAAAAATTATGTAGTGGATTGGGGTAGCTGTAGCTCAGTGTATTAAAGCGCAAGGTCCGGATAGACCATGAGGTCCTGGGTTTGAGTTCCAGCTGCTACTGAAACCTTTTTCTTTTGTGTGTCTTTTCGGTTTCGTTTTTAATTTTGAGTGTTGTTAATGTTATCCTCAATGATCAAAAATATAATACGATGAGATTTATAAGGTTTAATAAGTTATTACAAAAATGTTGTAATATTTATCTTATCATTTGGTAAACCACTTTAACAAAATATGTTACATAAGTTCATTTCAATTTGAAAAAAGTATTTTCTGGAGCCTCCTTTTGATATGACTTGTTTGTGCAAATTTACGTTGTGTAAATACGTAAAAAAATATAGAGATGCTCTATTATTTTTTGGTACATATTTTGACATTCTCCACCCCAATCTGTGGTGGGTGTACATAGGGTTTACGTTAATTTTCTTTCTTCTTTTTCTTTATTACATTTATGGTGTAATAGTTCCCCCCCCCCTCCCTAACTATAATATTTTTTTCCTACCTGTAGAATATTCGTGTCGGATATTTACGACGAATATTTAGCGCGGTCGCGCTGCTCCGATTCCGCTTAGATTCTGGTTAGATTCTAAAAAGATTAAAATATGTTTAATTAATCACCTGATCAATTAAATATTTCTTAGCAAGCCGACCTTCCTCTTCCTCGTTTATTTGGATCCGCCCCTCGCACGTTGTGTAAATTTTTTGTTTCGGTCATCAGGACGTGATCCAGGTTTGTGTGGTAACTTTTGGTTCTTTTAGACTTTGGGGTGCTGCTTTCTGTTGATTTTTTTTAATGACTCTGATACAATTTACTATCTTGAATTTAAATTTCATATCTCCCGCACTCCGAACTATTCTTTTCAATATAAATACTATTATTCGGCTTACATTAATTGATATCGGCACTCGCCTTAGAGACCTAATACCTAAATTGGATTACCATACCTAGAACAATGGGGAATGAGAATTCCTACCGTGAATGCACATCTCGCCCTCGCCTCGGAGAGTCACAATCGAATAAATGACATATTTCATGATGAACCAATTAACATTATTTAACTACGTGATTCAATCGGTTCTACAGTTAGGTATTTTTACAGTTAGTTATATTATACGATTAATTAGTTCTACGGGTAGGTGTTTTTTTTGGTTTGGTATCGAGATAAGACATGGAATTTGCTTTTAATAATTGGTCACCTCCATATCCTCAACTTCATTGGGTGGTGGAAGTTAAATTCCAGCCCACTGAAGTACCAATTCCAGCTCCTCCGGTTGTTTTAATTTAATTGAAGATTGCCATGTTTATATCTCTTGCCAGAGGATGATTTGGGTTCCGGAACTGATGAAGGTTTTTTCATTCACAAATATGCACTGGGAGATAGCTCTACCAGATTTAAGGCACAAGTGATTGGTGTTGGTGATTTCGTATCCATCAATATACACGAGGTGTCTCGACGTAGCTCAATGCATAGAGGATCAGCTCCTGGTGCTTTGGGACCCATCAATATACACGAGGTGTCTCAACGTAGCTCAATGCATAGAGGATCAGCTTCTGGTGATGTTACGGCGCGTCAGACATCTCGTATTGGGGAATACGAGGGAACTGTTTGTCGAGGAGATCGACTTGTGTCGGCGAAATATATATTTTGTGAAACGAGGGTTGTGAGGCCTCATGACACGTCTGGGAAGAGATCGCAACGACCTTTTCTTTGGCGGCCTGTCGCGATTTCCATCCAAACATAAACGTACTTCTCAATAATATATGTAAACTGTAGTTTTTTATAATCTGCAATACGCTAGTTTTTCCAGTGCATCCCAGAGTGTAGGATATTAAAATACAACGTTTGTGCCCGCTGTAAGATAACACCTTCATGTATAAATTCTAATATAAATATTAATAATTAAAATACACATGATAAACGTAAGTTTTACATATTTTAACTCCTGCCGGAGTGTGATTCTTGGTGAATGGGGTCTTCGTTATGATTCAATCACAACGAGATCACCGTTGAATCTAGAGTTGCGGAAAGCTGCTGTCGCCAAGTCATTTCATTATACAGCCAGGAAAACTCCATACGTGCATCAGAAAAGGGTAGCGAGTCCACTGCCAACCTCGTCCCTCCGCCTCCCAGTAAAACGAGTAGGAAAGCCAATGACGAATAATTGTCCCCATCGATTAACTCCTCTGTGAAAACGCCCCCTCGCTATTGAATATTGTCAAAGGTAGGCATTGATCCATGACACCTTGGAATGTGAGTCCGCTCAAACAATCCCAAAATGCCGACGCTATGCTGGGAAAATAACTCACCAACGTCAGGATAGTAGGAGAACCAGGCCTACCCTCTGAATCAACGGGTACCTTCAACATTCAAAGTCCAGTTCTTTGTCCATGAGGAATAATTAGGCGAAGCCAGACCGGCATGTTGTCTCCTTCGCTCGCCCTCCAGGTAGGTAGGGAGCCTGTGAAAGTCCACTCGCCTCTCCCCTTAACCAGCGCACGCGGGATCGAACGTGAAGGTAGATGAAATCACTTATTGACATTGATTGATTATGATTTAACTCAATAAAAGACAATTGTATAGGTAGGTATCTATTGGAAATTATCATAAGTACTTAAATATATTTCTGTAAAATAGGTATTTTTGAATACTTAAAGGTTGACTACTTGTATTGAGTGACGGTAATTACACTGTCGATAGTGCCTGTGTGAAGATAAACTGATGTGTAACGAGATGTTATCATAAAATACTTAATAAAGTTATATGTACCCGCTCGGGTATCTTAAAATGTATTTGCATACCGATATATCAGAACGGTTCTGATCCAGTTTACAAAATATTTATCCAATTTAGACTCTGTAACGTGATTAGATTTTTGTTAATGTTGGGAAGCTGGTTAATGTAGTTGTTAGTAAATTAATAAAACTTACCATACTTCTTAGTGCATATCCAAAATATCTTCGTTTAATCACAAACCCAACCCGCAAAGCAGTAACTACCATTCCCACGAGCGTATTTTTAGCATGCTAAAACACCATGCAATACCCAGACGGTATACTCTCTAAAACCCGGCTTTCACTCTCTTCTCCCAAAAACGACCCTCCTCCTCTCGACTCTCTAAACCGACTCTCCCTGCCTACTCAAGACCGACTTCCCTCTTCCCCAACTCTCCAAAACCGACTATCACCTCGTCTTCCGAACCGACTACGTCCCTACTCCACAACTGACTGTCTCGAACTCCCTCTTCTCTCCCTTCCAACCGACCATCCCTTATCTCCCTTAATACCGACTCCCCGTTGTTCCTCGCACAGGTCCGTATTAGGTATCCTTCGCCAACTTAACAAACTTATAATTCTTTTAAATTATCTCTTTTAAACCAACTATTTTGAGTAAGATATTTACTTACTGGTTGATCCCACTATCAAACCAAAATAGGTACCGTTCCTACTAGATTGCTTGGTTTAGAAATCCGCTCAGGCAATAATAACAACAATAAATGGACCACTTCACAGCGCCGTCTTCGCGAGAAAATCACCTCAAGGCGCTTTACAACATAATTTATCTAACCCATACCTTATCACTTAGACTTATATCTAATAACTTACATATCAGATTTATCACTAATGGCTTATAGCTAAGATTTATAACTAGAAAATACTTAATTAAGACTTACAATTAGTGATTTACATCTAAGACTTATATAGATAGCGACTTCCAACTTAGACCTGTAGCTAGTGACTTAAAACTAGATAAGTTCAATTTCATAATCGAAGTCATCAAGCCTATACTTGTATCCTACCTCATTCCTCACAAAACCGTAAATCTGAATGCAGAATAAAAGGCTGTTTCTCAGTGGCGCTTGACACCGAATCACATTCGAGATCGACACTGGTCTCTTAATACGCCTCTGGAAATATTATAAAAACAACGCCCGTCCAAGGCCTGACCGCTTCTCACTAATTCCGTCACTAACATGATAATTTATCGTCTCCAGTCCTAAGGGTAGGTAGAACATTCCAGCTGATTTCTAAAATCAATAATTAATTACTGCTTTTCTAGAGATGTCACATTAACTAATTCTTAGACGCCCTCTCTACATTATTTCTACACTTTCAAAATTCCAGGGGCGTCCCCAAGATTTATACACGGGTCGTTCAAAAAATCCTTATTTCATTTGTTTTAGTTATTTTAGATGAGGCACCAGTATGCGGTTTCGAACCATAGCAACTAGTTAATTTTAACATAAACTAAACCGTGTTGATTCTATTTAGTATGCAATTTAATATGCTCGTAAATCATTATATGTACCCAAAGTGGTACTCTAGACAAGCCTGCCCTTTTCCAAATACGTAATTCACGCCGAAATTGCACAACTCTCCAATCTAATTAACGGTTATTTCGGAGATCTTTTTCATTGCCGAGTTCATCTCACCTACCGTCACTGGAATATTTCTGGGTCATTTGATACTTTACCCTCTTCAATGGTCCCTGTTTCGTCTGCACGTTTCCTCTAAAGTGTCTAGTTTCTGTAGTGTCTTTGAATTTTCAGCATGTTTGTTTAAGTGCCTCAATTGCCTGCGTTATTTCCGTGAAAAGGAACAAAGTAAGAATTCACAAGTTATAAATCATTATTAAGGGATGTGTTTACAATAAATCCTACCTCTATGAGTTCCATGAAACTCTGGTATTTTTATTTAAGAAGCCCATAAATTGTCCGTGCGGCCACCCATAATCTTCGAGACTTCAAATTTACATGAATTATTTTAAAGAATAAAGAAAAATACGTTCTTGTTAAAACTCAAATCCATCACAATGGCGATAACTGAACATAACTTTTTTTTTTCTAAATTCAGCCTGTCCATCTAGAACATAGGTATTACTTACGCGGAAGACGGGGGCAAAGTGGTAAAATTAAATTCAGTACGCCAGTGCAGTATTGCTTAGCTCTCAGAAGGCATGGACAGTTTTTATTCAGCGTCTGATTTTGAGATTGAACAGTTTTTTTTTTAAATCTTCTTATTCAGTTCTCCGTTTTCAGGTTATCGGGAAGGAAATTGTATATATACTCGTATACACCCTCATGGCCTATGTTTCTTTTACCAATTTCAGTCTTTATTGTATTCGTGTACAATTTATTATGTTGTATTGCGTAGTATTCGTGTACTTGTGATGTTTTTAGAAATGCTGTGTTCGTGTGTATAAGTCCATTTTGTATGTTGTAGATGAATGGGCATATATTATATACGTACTGCTTTCTGGTTTTCAGCAAGTTCATTTCTTGGTTTAGTTTTTTCGTGGGGGTGTCTGGGTTATAATTTAAAAAAAATTATTACTTTATTCTGTATTATTTGTAATTCGTTCAGGTAAGTAATGTCTGTAATTTAGGTGGTACTGGATTATACTAAAGCATAGGCTCCTCTTAACGTGTGCTCTTAAAATATGAGCTATTCTACTAAATGAACCAATTAGTGGGGTGATTTTTTCATTTATATTTTGTATGTGTTGTTAAAAGGACAAGTAATTATCAATATAAAGACCCAGGTACTTTTCATTATCTAAAATGCTTAGGTTTCTTTCTTTTATTTGTAATGGTTTTTGAATCGGATTTTTTCTATTTGGTGAACTTAAGATCAATTTTTGTTCATATATCTACTTACACCAATACAAAATGAATTATTTTGATTTTGAAATGCTACCGTTCACATCAGAACAGTGAAAATCCGGGAAACGACCAATAATTTCAAATTTACGAATAAATTGTCCATATTAAGTTTAAAATAATCTCAATTTGATGATGGTACCGTATTACTGGTTAATCAAAATTTCCGGAATCATGCCTTGCCCATTATCGGAATGAACGAATAAATTGGTTCATATCTCCACCCTAAATATTATCTCAACTCGGTCTTGCGGATAAATTAAAAATCGATCCAGAAGGCCGATTTTATCTTCTCCCCAATCGTCCAACTTAGTTTAGTGTCGATAAAGAAAGCTCGAACTCGGTGACCCAATTCGGACGAAAGCTCTCCACTGTGCAGTTGATCGGAAAACTCGCCGAAGGTTTTTCGGTTCAAAGCCCGGGGAATTGAATTTATGCAGCCAATGCTTTTTTTTTGTTTCATTAGAGTACGCTTTATGATCAATCGGAAAAGTCTTTAAAATATGCGCGCTCCGTTGTGAAAATTTATGGGTTAAAAAATAATGGACAAAATCGTCAATCGAGTGAAAATTACTCACATTATCAATCTGGTGCCTTAAATTATGCTTTTTACGTAAATTCCGCACATACGAGTATACCAGAGCGGAATAATGCTGTGCTCAGTAAAAACACAGTAATTATCATGGGAGTCATATTCTCGAGAAAAAGGGGTCATGTTTTGTTAAACCGTTTAGCATATTAACAATTGGCCTGGTGTACTTTTTTACAAAATCCCTGTAGACGCTGATTCTATTTAATCGTTATAATAAAGTTTACAAAAAACAGTAATAACTGTTGAAAATAATATTTCAGTATTAACGTTTTTACTGTGTTTTTACTTACCAATGGTGAATGCTTATCAAGTAATTGTTTAAACTATAAAGCAGTATAATATTTTACCTTTTTTTAAATTTTAACGAGATATTTACCTTTTTGAATATTTCTTTTATGTATAAAATAGGCTTTATAATAATGAAAAACGAAAAATGTTACAAAAATATGTCAAAAATCGATGTTGTAATAACGTTGTAGTGCGGTGGAAGAATGTATTTGAAGATGATAGCTAAAAACACAAAATATTAAAAATATAAATATAAAAACAGTGATTTCAATATAGGAACTGTTTTTTTTTACTTACAGAAACAAAAATAGTGCATTTCTACTTAATAACAATGAAATTAGAATACCAAAAAAAAAACACCTTTTCTAAAAACGAGTAGGTAGTTTTATTATGTAAAAAAGAAGAAATTCGATAGGTACATAATTCCGGTCATTTTTGTTAAAGTATTTAGTTAGTATATTTTTATTTAAATGAAAGAATTTTTTTGTTTTAAGCTATTTTATTTTATTTACATTTATGAAATTCCGGCCGTTTTCGGTTGAACTCATCCTTAATCAGGATCGTACAAATATAAACTCTAAAAAACTATATTTTTACCCAGTACGCAGAACACAAACAATATTTTTACTTTTGTGGTTAATTGTAAATAGTGGAAGCCAATTGTGGTTAGCTCTGGTGTAAGTTCTAGTATTTGAAATAAGTTTGCCTTTAGGAATAATTAAAAAATATATCTATTTTTTTTTTTAGACTTGTCACGTTTTATTACCTGGAGTCAGTGGTGCCAAGATATCCTGTTTTGAAAAAAAAGCAGCAATAAAGTAGACTTTCTTCTGCATCGCTTTCGGCGAAATACTTTCTAAGCTTGCAGTTTTTTTATTTGCTGAATGTACATTTTAAGCATAGTATTGGTTGTCTTTTAAAACAGTTAAATAAAAACATCATTAGGATACCGTAAACGGTTTTTTCATCATGTTTCCATCAAAAATTTCACACTTTAAAATAACTCTAGTTAATATTGAAAAAAAACTTATGTAAGTTGGTTGGACTGATACGTTTTTCTTTTTAAATTTATATTGATATAAGTATAATTAATTATTCAGGATTTTTCGATAACTGTCTCACTGGGGAAATTCATTTGTTGAGACAGGCGTAGATGGTATATGTATTATTCAATGAAATAAATTTCTTCAAAAGATGCATAATCACTTAGTGGCGTCATAATTTTTAATATTTTCTATAATTTCCAAAACATCATTTACAACCTAACCTCTATTTATATACCTAAAATATATCCTAAAATGTAACATCCATATAACATATAAGTTCTTGTATTAATTTTGTTTGAACTATCTTTTCATTTTCCATTTTTAATTTTGTTTAAATATTAGGATTAAGCTTTCCCTTTTCCATTTTAAATCTTCTGTTCTCTTTATTACTGTATTAAACTTTGTTATACAATGTATGTTCCTACGTGTTTTTAATATATAAATACCGTGCAAGAGTCCAAACTGCTTTCAACCGTCTGGAGCCAGTGAAACTATGGAATCGCTAATTGAGGAATGTTGTGAGGCTAAAGGTATTGGTGAGGAGACGGGGAAGGGGAAGAGAAAGGTGGGTAAATACCTGGGTATTCAGATCTGATCACCAAACACGGGAAAAAGCCATTTCAAGCAACGTTTCAATTCTGAATGGTGGTCTTTCACCAGGGCGATACTGAGAGTATCTTCCACTCTGGAGCTTGCGAAAATATATTTTATATTATTTTTAAATCAATAACGTCTGTCTCGATACAGGAATTTCAAAGTGAGACAGACATCGATTAATCTCTTATGTGTTATGTTTATATAAAGATAAATAAATAAATTTAAAAAAATAACAAATTAGTGAGAATTACTTTGTTTAAACCACTGTTTTTAATATGTAAAGATCTACATGTTTCATAAGCAAAACTCCCCTCATCAGGATATACACTATACTATGTAGTATATTTACATATTAAAAACAGGTTTAAACAAATTGCTTTTGGACAAAGAAGCTCTGAAAATTATATAACAAACTCCCATTTAGTATCAAACGAAGCAATTCAATCAATAATTGCATTAAGTCCAGCAAGACTTGGCTTAAGGCATTAACAGAAGAAGATCTGATTATTATTTTCAAAAACACATCACAGAAATTACTGGATATACCCTAACAAAACCTTGATGTTGATATATATAAGTCGATGAAACACCTTTATTCATAACCTAGTTCGCCCCAGCACAGAATTTCCTTGTGGGGAGGACTATGAAAAAAATTACATATAGTGTATCTATTTTTTATACTTATACCGTACTTTAAAAATTAAAAATTATAAAAATATTAATTAAAAAATTAAAAAAGTTGTTATTTATTTATTAATAAAATAAAATAAAAATGAAAACAGAGGCAGTTAAATTTTAAGAATTTATTTTAGGTGCAGAGGTTCGATTTTATATTCATATGATACGTTGTGGATGTTTAATAATCTAGATAAAAGTAAATATAAAAATAATAATTGGATTGCATACACCTAGAGATAAGGATGGATTCAAAATTGAACAGGTGCTTTAATAAGAAGTAGCTATTAATAGTTAATTCTACTATTTGAAATTATACTGAACGATAATGCTCACATTCCCAAAGAAGACATAGGCCTCGAAGGAAATTATTTTCATCAGGGTCATCTTTGTGTAAAAAAAAAAAAAATCCTTTTTTTATATGTTTTGCACTTACAAGAAAGTCGAACCCATAGCTTTCGAATTCAAGGCAGAGTATTTTAACCACACCACAATAGAAACTATTCCAATTCTGATAATTGTTTTATGTTTAATAACAATGTTAGGTTAGTGTGGGTAGTTCTTAGGAAGATATTCCCCGGGCAAATGCATACTTGTTGGCCAAATAATACCTACAATAATTTAATTAAGTTATTAACACTGCCAACTTCTCGCTGAGTTATCTGAAACATGTTCGTGAAATTCTCTACTTGTTGATTGATGTTGAGAAAACGTACTATATATCATGTCGCAGAGGGAGTAATACGTATTGATGAAACATTTCCTGAAACAATTCTTAATAACAATTGCATGGATTGCTTGTATTTGGCATGATAATATAAAAAAAAATTGCAATACATTTATAATGCAATTATTTGAAATTTCGGCACGCATAATATTTACATAGATAAGTAACCAGCATTAATAAATTCTCTTGTTGAAAATTAACTGAAACTAACAATTCGTCATAAATGCTAATTGAATAAAAAAATGAAGAGCATTATGCCCAATATAAGTGAGTGGAATATAATTGGATATCTAGTTAAATATTATACAAATATTAAATAACACCGTGAATGTAAATGGAAGAAGAAGCCGGGGACGCCCGAGGAAGACATGGCGCGATAGATTGAATCAAATACATGAGTCGGGCCATGTCATAAGTCGGAATAATAGAAGAGAATGTATGAGACGATATATGAATGTGAATGAATCAAGAAGTGTATGCCAAGATCGATGGCGGTCAGTCCTCTCTGCCTACCCCTGCGGTTAAACGGCGTGATGGTTAGTTAGTTAGTTAGTTAAATAACACCGTGATGATCGGTTGCCTTCGATTGGGTAATGTGTTTCAAAGAAAAAATGCCAGGTTTTTTTTATTTTTTTTTTTTAATATTATTTCTGAGAAACAATCATAAACCAAACGAACCAAAAAAAAAAAAATTACGCAACAAAACGGTTCTCTCACTTTTTTTGTTTTCTATGATTTTTCAGAAATTGAGATGAACAATTATGTTTAAATAAATTAATTAAATAATGCTTTGTAATCATCACTGTATTAATATATTCATATCAACATGTTTAGAAAGCGATGCTTTCCTCATCAGGAATATACAGAATACTAAAAAATAATAATATCAAGTATATGTAAATGATAAACATAGAACATAATAATGTAAGAATAAACAAATTATAAACATAAACAAAAGTTGATTAGAGAAGGTACAAAAATGTTAATAAAAAAGCATAATTCTAATTGTAGATCGGTTGAATTTGTATGTAAATTTTTTAAACCTTTATTTATATCGAAAGAATGATGGTTTCTAAAATATGATTGGCAAATTCAGAATAATTATTAGTTAAATTAATTGTTTTTGTGTTTAATACGTAAATTTGAAAAAAATTAAATGTAAATCCATTTTAATTATGTTATTATTTAGTTTTGGACAAATGGATTTAAAAACAGTGTGAATTAACCGCATTTTGAAAATGGCCTTTAACGGCGAAACAGCTGTCACAATAATAAAAAACTGAAAATACTTGCAGAACTGAAATTGGCACGTTGTTTGAAATAGCTTTTAACTCCTTACCATAACTCCTTCTCGTAAAATTACGAGAAGGAGTTATGGTGAGATAGTTTCAAATAAACTCTTACCATGGACCACTCTATTGTCTAAATACAATATTACCTAACAAAAATATTTCTGAAATAATACAGTTTAACATATATTGCCCATATATTTTTAATAATTATGGGACAATAAAAATAGTCTATCATTATTATTTGTAAAAATATCTTCAAGATTACTTCACGAATCTTCAAAAAATAACCTTTCAAATATTCAGATTGGAGTGAAAAGTTACATTTCAAATTTAATAATGGTGACTTGCACAGTATAAAAGATTGATCTCTCGAGTTAGTCTGAAAAGTCCCTTAAACATAACGTTCAACCCTTATACGAGCTTTTTTATATGAATATTTCTAACACCACCCTTTTCCACCCCTTCAGCCTTTATCTACCCTTCTAACCTTAGGAATTTCCGTCAACTGCCTCTCGAGTCACGTATCAGGAGAAAAAAAATACGATGAAGGTAATTTGAAGGCTTCGGAAAATAACACGTTTTCCCTTCAAAGAGAGAACTCGAAAGGATGGATCCCAAATATGAAGAAAAAACACTTATTTTTCGCGGACAGCAAGAAACTTTGACGTCTAGTATTATTAAGGGAAAAAACCAGTGATTTTTTAGTACCGGCAAGTCAAATTATTACGTCAAGAAGTTTCTAAAACTGCACTCTAACAATCTAAGGAATCACTTTTACATATTTTATGAGTACATTTGCAGTATTTATTATTAATCGGGCTAACTATGGGAGGTAAAAACTAAATTTGTTAATAATGCTAACAAAAGATGTGACAAAATAAACACACTTCAGTCGCCGCGACTTGTTCAAGATACCATACTACCGAACAGATGTTCTAGCATAGCATGACAAGAGGAATGGTACTATTGAATGAAATTTCTAAAACAGTAGATATTTAATTATTCTTCAAAAAAACCTTAAAGTTTTTTTATACACCAATCAAAATATGTATGGGAGTCAATAATTTCCTGATCTAAATAATTTTTTTTAAATAACAAGATTTTTCCTCATTAAAATATATCATTTTGGAACTCACTGAAAATTTTGTGTAGATTTTAGTTCATTGTAAAAGACAAAAAAATATTTAAATATCCGATGGTTGCAAAAAAACTTCGTGAATAAAAAAAAAACTTTTCAGTTTAAAGAACACCCTTCTAAATAGGTACCTAATTAAATGTTTTATTTTTATTTATTTCTAAGTTAAATAATACTAATAGTCATTTGCCGCCAAAATACTGCCGCGATTTTCGAAAGTGCTTCGTAATTTTTATTTTTAAATATATTAAAACATCGTTTTTAAAAAAAAGTGACATCTTCTCTGAAAGAATTTTATGTGGGGTTTTTTATTTTATTTTATTTTCCTTTAGGATCACAGAATCAGAAGAAAAGAGACCTTTGAAGGGATGAAATGTTGAGATGTTTAGGTGGATCTGAGAAATTCCTCTCTTTTACGGTGTCATTCCACAGGTAGGACTAAACCTTTGACACCAGGAAATCTGATCATATATCAATATTGGTATTAAACGGCAGGAGAAGTAGGAATATAACATGATTGTACTGAGAATATGTTGAAACGTCAGAGCAAATTTATTAGTGGTTTAGTGGTTGCCAGTGTAAAATGTTGATGAACCTTATAATGTTTAAATCTTTATATGATAAAAATGAATGTTTGTCTGTGTGTCCTCGATTTTATCAAAATTAAAATTAATTGAACAGTTTCGTTGAAAATAGCACAGCGTGTTCTTATTAGTGTCGGGAAGGTTTACTTTGAATGAAAACCAATATATAAAACTGCTTCTATAACGTTTTAAAATTAGTATGAAAAACATTGAACCCGTCATGTTGTATTAAGGTTTGCCATTAGAAATACCACTTTGTTTAGCCACAGATTACATATTCAAAAGAAGAAGGTTTGTTTGGTAGAATATTTTCAATGTGAAAAACACAAGTAGGTAACACATCCGGGGACACATCAGCTAGTAATAGAATAAAAGTAGATGTATTATTTCGTAATGCTAATACATCTAATCTATTCTTCATTCTATCGTCTATCTCATAGAATAAAGCTTTCTGATGGATATGAATCGCACGTTCACGCTTGCTCTATTCTTATTCTATTACAATACATTCGCAATTGCGGAGCTCTAAGTGACGCAGCAAATCTTAGAAGGAAAAATGTGATTTTTATTGGACATAATTATACACATCTGTACAGTGCGTAGAGGGCGGTGTTCACGTGGAAACTACGAATAAAATAGAATGGAAGTTGGAGTCGTTCAACATTTGTGCTTCTATTCTATCAGTATATCTAGTACGGATGAGAAGTATTTTATTTATTTTTGTTTTAATTTTTTAAGTATGTGCCATGAAAAAAAAAAAATTCATAATTTTAGAGGCAAATTTGAAAATTCTTTGCAGGTTTATTGTATTTTTTTTTTAAATATATCATATTTGCTATGTAAATATGATTACGTGTAATTAAAAATATAAAAACAAAATATTTAAAAAAAAGGTTTTTTCTTGTCGATATTTTAAATTATGTATGGCAAATTAGTGATCCAAAGTAAATTGGTCATTTTTAATTTAATTTAAAGTCTACCATAATGCTTATTTTATTATTTTTTTTTTAATTTTTCATTTTATATTTCAATACATATTTAAAGCAGAAGGTTAAACCTTTTTTTTAATCACCGTTAGTCCCTCAATAATTGTTAAAGATGCCTCTAAAATCGCGGAAAAATCAATTTATTTAATGGCCGATATTTCATAAGGTAAAACAAAAAATAAAATACTTCTCATGCGCACTAGATATTTACTAAATCTTTATTTAAAAATATACCATTAGGTTTAGGTAAGTATTTGAATTTAAATCCAAAATTAAATTTTGTGTGTAACAGGCCGCGCAGCCGTTCCTCTTAATACATAATCTATTGCACACTTACCTTTTCAGACTTTAATATCCTTAAATTCAGTATACCTGCGAGTACAACACTTCTAATGTCTATATATCCTGATTACACTTATCTTATTTTATTAACAGCGCTCAAATCCTCACAAATAAATCCGTTTCTTATCGAAAGACGAATTACATCTAGGAATATAAATTCTAATCAAATTCCTGTTCAGCACCAAAATCAGCACCAAAAAAGTGAAATATATTTTGTTAGCATTAAAATCAGACTATTTAATTTATGTGTAATACGACAACCTAAATTCTCATGTCATTAATATTAAAAGGTTTATACTGAACTTGAAGTCCGGATATTTGAATTTAAAAACTTATTTTGGCCTCATAAACTCCCTACCGCATAATTTCAAAGAAAACTTAAATTTTCTGAAACTTCCCAAACAAAAAGTACCTACTTTTATTTTAAGATAATATCCAAAAAAAAACGGTTGCTTCCGCACAGCAACTTGTCTTTAGCGGAACAACTTTCTAACGGTTCTGTCTATGGTTATAATTTACGAGGTATATTCAGCGTCGAAGCCTTCGCAAGTTCCAGATTAAGAACTTGAATATCCCCGAAGGCTTCCGGGGAGAAACTCAGTTTGTCATCTTTGCGGAAATTTGCGATTCAACTTAAAATCTTTGAAATAGTTGACAAAAACTTGAATTCCAAACTTCCTGATCATTATCTTATTATGAAGGGAAACCATTTGACTGCTTGGAAAAGAGTTGCACGTGAATTCTCTCCACGTGGAAAAGACAGCTTTTCTAAAAATCTTAGCTGACAATTGAGTAAAGTAATTTGAAACCGTTTTTTCTTATCTTATTATCAAGGGAGAGCATTTACTTTTAAAACAGTTGCACGTGAATTCTCTTCACATGGAAAAGACAGCTATCGAAACGTTGCCTGAAATGGTTTTAGTTATGTTTAGTGACCGGAGTGCAATTCCAGTTCTTTTTAAGGAAGACTCCTTATCTTTTTCCTTAGTCTTAAAAACTTCTTCTTTACCTGTGGTTCTGATTCTCTCGGATGAGAGCTGTCGGCTGTCGTTACGCGAATTTTTTTTTACAGAAACACCACACAGGAGACTCTGAAGGAAACAATTTCCCCCTCAAGGCCTATATCATATTTGGGGATGCTGTGCGGGGGGTCTTTTAGAGGATAGGAAGGAGTGAACTTGGGTCTTGAAGAGACCCATGTTGTAGGGTGGAGAAAACACAGAGGCCGTCAGATCATTCCACAGCCGCACTGTTGAACACAAGAACGAGTCGTAGAAGCGACCCGTTCTCATGTAAAAAATGTCAACCGTATGCAAATTATATTCATTAAACATATGTTTATGTTTGCGTAGTTTTGACAAGAGAAAATTTCAATATTAATTAAGTTACCAATTACGTTAGTGTTTAAACATAATTAGTTGGTAAACATTATACAGATTTTTTTTTTCAATTTAATGTAAATCAAATTTAATAATGTTATTATTAAATTCTGCAAGTATTTTTAGATTTTATTATTGTGACAGCTGTTTCGGCGTTTAAGGCCATTTTCAAACTGTGGTTAATCCACATTGTGACGATTTAAATTCTGAATGCTGTGAGATTTTCACATTTATAATGTGTTTCCTCGTATTTAACTGATAATGTTTTCTTAATTGATGTATTCAAATCTGTTGTATTGTTTTGATAATGTGAACTTACTGAGAAGCGGTGAGTATATAATTGTCCTTACTTTATTAATTAATGTTATGTTAGGATCATTCGTTCATTTGTTAATGTCTAATTGTTCGAGGAAATTTAATCTAAGGCCCCTTCTTTCTATTTGAAAGGGTTAAGGTTTGTTGTTGTCAAGCGGGACGTGATTATTTACTAATTGATGTTCTGCGAATTTTGAAGAAGTGCTTTTATTTTTATAACATCTTATATATTCTTTGAATGTAGTTGAGAAAGCCCTTCCCGTCTCCTTATATAGGTAGCTTTGCAGTCGGAGTGGTCACATTTTAATTCGTATATCCCACTATTATTACATAGATGTTGTTATTTTCGGCACGGTAGTTCACAATTTTCGGCAACTCACGGCAATCGCGGCATAGAGGAGAGTCGTTCCAGCGAGACCGAGTCCGATGAATCCGATTCCAAAGGCGGTGAACCCACTCCGAGTTCGCAAATCTGGATTCACTCGTTCTGAACTCACACTCAAGGAACGAGTAAGGTTTTGGATTGGAGTCAGAAACGAAAGCGCCCCTATTCCATAATGTAATATGAACCATTTTTGCTTCCGGAACGATGAACCCGGGCGGACTGAAAAGAACAAAGGACCGAGTCCGAGGAATCGAGTTCGAAAAATAAGTGGGTCGGCATAGATTAATCATGACAGAAAATGCCACTTTTTATAAGGCCAAAAAAAGGTCATTAGTATCTATTGAGGTAGGTACCTTTTTACAAAACGTAATTTGTCGTTAAAATGCGTATTTATGGTATTTAAAAATAAAATAAAAGTGGTTTAAAATGCATTATTATATATTGTAATTGTTTTTAAAGTTTTCGTCCAAAACCTTACGTCACCGGAAAATATTTCATCAATTTGTGTTTTCAAATAATCTCTTAACAATCTGTTAAGGATTTGGTTACTATGTCTCTCCGGAATTCTGCAGTTAATGAAGAAGACTTTAAACCTAAGGAAAAAAATAAAGAATCTTCCTTAAAAAGAACCAAAATAGCCTGATCCTGATCCTGATCTGAATATCCCCCGCAACTTTACAACCGTCCCCTTTCCCACAACCTTCTTCATTCACTCTCCTTAGTATCAAAACACATGTTTTCCAAAACCGGCACCGTTAAAAGTGTCACACTTGTTATTATTTGTTTGAATCTTTGGCACCATTTGCGAGGAGTAGGGTCCCACAACACACATTTCCGGAAATATTTTTATTCTTTTGGGCGTGATGCGGTTGAGTCTCCGTGTATTCTCAGTACCGACCGAGAGCTCCCGGGGATGAACATGCGACGGGCTGCTGCTAAGTTCACGTGCCACGAGCCTCCATAGAACCTTGGTCACAAACGAGTGTAGTTACGTAGACAATATTATTTCATGTGATTTTTCATGCTGTTGTAGTTATTTCAAATTTTATGTATGCTTCATGTTTGAGATTACAAGACTAACGTGAAAATGACGTAGTTTGTTTTTACTGAAAAATTAATTTAATATTTGGCCTTTGAACTCGGCTCTAAAAATGTAACAAGTTCAATAGCCACTTTTTTATTTGACGCTAGAAATACTTTCTTTGTGTTTCTAATTCTAATAAATCTTTTTTTTTTTTTTTTAAATATGTCATGAAAATAAATCTTTTTGTATAAGTAGTTCCTTTAATATTGGGTGTATGCACGGAGGGACCTAGGTACCCCACGAATGCACTTGTGTAGCCTGAAACAATGAATGGTGCTAAGGGTTAAAGATGTTCATATAATACTATGCATATTCCACTTCAATTGCTTCAAAAACTGTTATTTTAAAAGTGGTTTTAGAAATTTTTTAACTTAAAACAGAATAAATGTAAAAAATTCTTAAAAAAACAACAGGAATAATAATTGGATGATTTGTATAGAGCCGTTTTTGTGAAAAATCACTTTACGAATACTACTTAAGAGGGTTTATATTATTATGTACAAACAGATACAGTAAAATACTTGCCTGGCAGGTAACTAAAGATTAATACGTTAGATATAGTTTTAGCTTGGGAAGACATGATTTGCACTCACAGGACACAATATCAGAAAACACTGCATATACAATACTATTCTTTTATCAAAGAAAGCAATCACTTTTTGGGTTGACATTATAATTTAAATAAGGCAAAACATTTTTTTTTCAATTAAATTATTTTATTCGTATTTGTTATTGAGAAGGTTAGTAGCTAAATAATGTCTGGCATTTACTCATATATTAAATATGAATGTTGTATTTTTTCGAATTTATTACTGCTAACAGATTTTTTAAATCGACGAAAAAACTAAAAAAATTTACTCGAGGCAAAAATGATATTTTTAAATTTTTAATATCCGAAATATTCTGAATTTCTAAAATATAAACTCATATTTATTTAAAAACACGAGCATTTCCGGGTCTGGTTCCACAATGTTTATCATTGCGCGGAACTTACATTTGCTCTTCAATAATAAAACAATGGAATATATGAGTTTATTGCTTCACAATTGAATATATACAAAGATGAAACTCGCACATAATAATATGAATGTGTACATTCTTACATAGAGATGAAAATTTAAAGTGCTTTTCAGCCTGTGGTAAGTGTAAGGCGTAAGTAATGGATTTTCCTATAGGCCTTTGATCTTAACCGTGTCATTGATCGATCTGGGAAGGTTCTTATACTTTCAGAATAAGGTTGTATTTCCAAGCTTCCACTAAACCCACCCACATAGTGGTGACTAGGTGATCCCACCACATACAGTTTGAAAATATGCTAATGAAAGTGAGGCCACTAACCTTCAATACTACTTTGAAATAAAATAACACCCACAGAAAAGTATGGACGTTGACGTGTCATTTTTAAGACTTTCTTGTTTTGCTCAAATGACTTACTAGTCAAAGAATATTTTATTTAGGAACGTTACACAAAAACAGATTAGACACAAACATAAACAGATCTAAAACACATTGATTGAAATGGCTTAGTTGTGTTTAGTGACAAGATCTGAATAGCTAGGTACTTCTCAGCCTTCCTCTTCCGCACTCCCTTCAATATCACAACATACCTCGAGTGACGATGCCATAGTCCTACTGGCTCCGGATAGTCGGAAACAATTAGGACTTTTTGTTCGATGTTCACATTTAAAAAAATTCCATTCTGTAATTTTTCATGACCAAATAGACTTTTTTTTTTACAAGACTATTTTTTTATTATTTTAACTCCACACAGGAGGTATGCCGTCTTTGGGGATGCTGTGTGGAAGATTTTATAAGGAAAGGAAGGAGAGGTAGTTGTAGAGAAGAAAAAGGGAAAGAATCTGGGGGTCAGTGTGTCCAGGAGTGACATGCGAATGAATTCATGACTCCCACTGTATTGCAAGGCGATGATGCATGGGTAAAGGGAGTCCGGCTGGACAAGTCAATGGATTTCCATATACTGGCCTCTTCTGGTCCGGCCCACTACGCAGATGTTGGGTAAACGCATCCACCGCCAAGACCTAGACAAAAATCACCACATGAACCCGGGTACCCCTGCTAAGTCACCAAACATGTTGTACCACTTGGGGTGACCTATGTCAGAGGTGTTGGTTATGTGGTAATACGATTGGGCGTTTAGAAGTCCATCAATCATGTTTTCATTGATAAACTTAATGATTCTTTCATATTCTTTAATACACAAACATCGGCAATATGGGCTATCTGTAAAGCATTATTTAAAACATGTAGAAATATAATACCTTACTTCGTTAAAAATGCTGGGTTTCGTCCTACGTACTGCAAGGAATTTTAAAGACATCCGGGATCTCATAATATTATATAACTCGTTAATAAGGAGTAGGCTTCAGAGTGGGTCGGTGGTTTGGAGGCCACATCAGGTGAAGTATTCCCTCATGCTGGAGAGAGTTCAGAAGAAATTTTTGAGATTTTTTTTTATCTGAGAGAGTATGGCTACTACTTGTGGCTCTATCCTACTAGGTATGCTCGGAATGAACCATCTGTGGGTCAGAAGGGATGTACACATTTTTACAAATTTCTTTAGACTGATTCGCGGATGTTTCGAAAACTAGGCTACCGTGGAGAGCATTCATTTCTGTTTTCCCGAAGGTTATCTCCGTCACCGATAGCATTGGCTGTTTTATCTCCCGACCTGCAGAACCAACTTGCCAACGGTCATGCCGGTGGGGAGGGCAATGTTGCTGTAAAATAGAATCACTTCGGATATCGACATATTTAGCATCAATGAAGCTGCGTTTAAACATAAATCTTTGTTGCTACTTGTGTAATACCAGTATGTGTTGTATGCAATTTACTTGAATCCACAAGTGGACAATCGAAAATCGAGATTATGTACGTCTACCTTCTTTCTTTTAATTTTTATTATTTTTATAAGTAATTATTTTGGTTGTTTACATCCTTTACATATTACATAAATCTTTAAAAATCCCTTAAAATGGAAATGAAGTAAATTTTTAAAAAGGAATAAAGAATTAAATTTAATTGAAAAAAATTGGCAATTTCATTACAAAAACTTCTTTTCAGGTTTCGATTCATGTGAAAAGAAATCATGAATAAATCATCAATATATGTATATATTTATATATATATATATATATATTTTTTTTTTAATTATTATTTATTTTTATTGAGATTTAAGAACCTCATCGTAATATTTAATCATTGAAGAAGATAATATTAACATAACCTAAATGAAAGATGAAACCGGATAAAAGGACAGAAACTAAAAATATTTCAGTCATAGGCGTTGCCCCGGATAGGCAGAGGGACCTGGGTTCGTGTCCCAGATGGAAGCTGGAGAGTATTGCAGTTTCTCACAGCCTCCAGTTTCATCTTTCATTTAGGTTATGTTAATATTATCTTCTTCAATGATTAAATATTACGATGAGGTTCTTAAATATCAATAAAAATAAATAATAATTAAAAATTGAATTATTTAGGCTTTACAAAAAGTCAATAGATGTCTCATATAAATAAAAAGTCGGATGTAAATCCGAGACACTGTTTAAGTTTGCAATTGAGTTCGGGTAGAACTTTGGAAACATCATAAAAATAGCTGCCAATAATATGATATTAAACAATGGAAGATAATATTCACAAATCTTGAATTTGAGATATGATATCGATGAAGATGACACAAATTGAACTTGTCTCATTAGCTAAGTCGGTTGAGCGTTGCCCCGGATAGGCAGAGGACCTGGGTTCGTGTCCCAGATGCGACTGAAATATTTTTAGTTTCTGTCCTTTTATCCGGTTTCATCTTTCATTTAGGTTATGTTAATATTATCTTCTTCAATGATATATATTGTTTTATATGAATACCACACAAGAATACCAACTACTCCCAACCGTCTGAGCAGCTAGTGAGGCTATGGCATCCCCAATTGGGGAATGTTGTGAGGCTGAAGGTATTGTGGAGAGGAAAAGAAGGGGCAGAGGTAGGTGGGGAAATTATTACAAATATCAATAAATTAAAATAGTTACCGACCCGAATATTCAAAGAAAAGATCAATCTAGTTAATTTTATGTCTATGGTCTAGATATACAAACGTAATTTAAAACATATTATATAATATTTGCATAGAACATTCCTGAAAATCTTTTCATGATTTTAAGTTTAGGGAAAATTCTCAACCACGATCAAGAATTTTCATACACTTTTGCTATTTAACCTTGAAAGAGCGTATGAAAACTGTGGGTATTCTTATCAAGTAATTCAGAAACTATTTTTAAAACCACATATTTTAAAATTCGAATTTTCTCTCTAATGGAAGCAATGGATTAATTTTACAAAAGTTGTATAAGTTCTTTGATGGAAATTTTGGCAATAATAAATCATTTTTTACGTAAATGACAAGCATAAATTATTTCAAACTATACTTTTGTGAAAGACTAAGGGAGAAAAGAACGTGGGAGAAGAATTAATTCATTAAATACAATGATAATATTAATTCAACTAGCAAATTATATGCATAAATATTATAGTTTTTGTATTGAAATTTTTAATGGCCAACAAACTTCTAAATTCCTGAGAGAAATTAATAAACATCAACATCAAGATCTTAAAAGAAATACAGGAGAATATAAAAGAAGAGGAAAATGTTTTCAAAATTAGAAGAGAGTGACGGAATACGTGCAATTTTTAATGTCGTAGTTTTTAAACTCTGATTTGTAATTCTTAATTTTATGTAGATATTATGTTAATATTAAAATACATCTAACCGATGTGCATGTGTTATGTTTTAAGTTAAATAAATAAATAAGTACGAAAAGCAATAAACATTATTTTAAAAGAGAATAATATTAACTTTTTTTATTAATAACTTATTAAAGCATTTAAACCTCATTGAAATATATTTTTATCATTGAAGATAATATTAACAACCAAAAAGACCCAAAATAAAATATAACGGTAGCAGTTGGGACTCGAACCCAGGACCTCATAGTATATTCGGGACTCTGCGCTCTAATCCATTCATTCCAGTCATTTTTTGGTTCATTTTCATATTCTTCAATTATTTCCCATATATTTTGGCTGCTACTTTTTTTATGAATACAATATTCTAACTTGAATTTATTTGTAATTATTAGATAGTGTCTCGGATATACCTATCCTAGAAAAATATTTATAACATATTTTTAAACTTAAGGTAATCTAAGCATTTATCAAATTAAATAAAAAACGCGACATCTTCCTACCCGTCGCTTTTACAAAATATTTTAAAACATTGAATATTCTGAAATAATTCTTTGAAAGTTTTCCTTAATATCGAGAAGAAAATTAAAAAAGAAATTAACAAAAAATTGGACATAGGAACAGTTTTTTTTACAATGCAGATTAAAAAAATTGTTCAAGTTTATTTAAAAAAAAACCTCCCTGAAAAGGATTTTAATTATTGTGCTCCACATTTTTAAATCTAACTATTAATGTCAATAACCAATGTTAAACTTCAGGTGACCTAATAAATGCTAGCCGAGTTTGCGTGTTCCCCTGCATTACGCATCTACGATGGAAAAACGTGAATCTCGACGCCATTGATCATGTAAGCTGTATCTAACCCCTTATTAACTGTGCTGATAAAATTTATTTGCCTCCCTAGTTCCTAGATAGAGAGATTCAGATTGCATCAGTTAGGGTGTGTTTTTAGGTTAAATCGATCGTATGTTCTGATGTAAATATAATGTATTCCCTCTCAATAAACCCAGTACTGAGAACTGGACTCTTTCATTTGAATGGTATGAGAGCCCCTTGTTTCCCTTGGCCAGATATGAGTTGGAATGCCAATCCACGATCTAGAGAGTCAGAGTCACTACTGTACACTACTGAGCTATCCGAGGAGAACTGAGAGCCGGCCATCCGAATCGCTGGCATCCCGGTGACCATAAATTCCTTTTTCTTATGTGATCAAGGTCATCAGGGCCCGATCTGGCCCCTCATACTGGCGCCAACTTGGGGAGCCCTCAACACTGCCGCTTCAACGTGGTTACCCCCGTCAAGGACCCATCGGGCCCCTCACATAACGTTGTTCAATAATTAAAAAAAAAATTAGAGTATTCATCAACAAACCAATTAACAAAATGAATATTACTTTAATCTTAATGCTCACTACTACTATGATTCTTTGAGTTAAAGTTTCTAAAAAGGTACCTAATTTTATTATTTATGTTTAGTTATGGCTTACCATGAATAGAAAATAAAATTTTGTACGGTGAAGCTCATCCTTGTTTTGATATTTGACATTCTAACCTCAAAACTGATCAAAACCGACCAAGCATAGATTTGGAGTGTTTTGGCGGGCTTTGAAAAATTGAAACTTTAAAATTATTTTATCTATGAAAACTAACTTTAGAAAAAACGAAATATACAGGGATTTAAGTTTGAACGTCATATACGAAACGAAACATAACGAAAATAACTTATGTTTTCTTAATTTTACGAACAAAATATTATTAAATCATAATATTGTGATTTTCATAAAAATTATGTGAGTTCCACACAAGAGTCCCAGCTACTCCCAATCGTCTGGAGCCAGTGATACTATGGCATCCTCAATTGTGGTATTTTGGGAGGTTGATGGTAGTGGCTAGGTGATGGAGATGGGAAAAGAAAGGCAAAAAAGTACCTGGCTGTTGGATCACCATACACTGAAGTCACTTCAAGCAACGTTTCTATTCTATATGGTGGTCTTTTACCTGGGCCAAACATAACTTTTTTTTTGGAAATTAATGAGTTTGGAAGAAATAAGCATATCCTTCTTGCTGATTGGAAAGATTACGAAACAAAAATTCAGAGATTTATGACATTCCATCCTATTCGTCTAGCCTGCCGTAAAATTGGGTGATGGTTAGTTAGTTAGTCAGTTAGTTAGTTAACATCTTAAATTTATTGTAGAGACAAAGCTGCTGAATTACAAACGAAGATATCAGGCCCCTTCCGGAACTTAATAGACTCGGTACATATTTAAGTTGAAAGTTGCGCGATGTTTCTATTTATTATTCTAATTTAAAAGTTGATAATTTATTCTGACGGAGAATGTTCATCTTATCTCCGCAGTCCAGACGCAGTCGGTGGAGTTCCTAATGTATTACATATGGAGTATTCTCAGGGTGAACCAAGTACGGGGGAATACGAAAATGTATATTAAATATGATACGATACTGATTTTAAAACTATTTTAAAACATTTCCATTTTTTTTATTTTTACCTGATTTCATAGTATTACGGCCATCTTCAGACGGTTCCTACCAATGATGATTAACCTACCAATTATCCTTATGATGATTGCAAAGTTTCATCCAGAACTCAATTGTAATCTGGATAGAGTCTCGGATATACCTACCCGATTTTTATTACCAGCCAATAATAAGAGATTTATAAAAATGGAGGATAATATTAACAAATCTTGAACATGAAGTATGATATCGATGTAAATGGCGTAAATTGAACTGGTCTCATTAGCTAAGTTGGTTAAGCGGTTACCCCGGATAGGTAGAGGTCCTGGGTTCGAGTCCCAGATGAGACTGAATTTTTTTAAATTTCTGTTGTTTTTTCAGTTTCGTGGTTCATTTGGGATGTGTTAATATTACCTTCTTCAGTGATTAAAATATTACAATGAAGTTTACAAACTTCAATAAGTTATGAAAAATAAATTGAACATAATATTAAGTTTACTAAAGTTTTCAAGAGATAATATATGTAGCTTGAGATAAGCGAAACTAGTTGACAATAAGTTGAAAAAAAAATTGTGGTTTTAAATACTTTTTTTGATTGAAACATACAGATAAAATAGAAATACAAAACAATATTTTACAGGAGAGAAATATACCTACATCAGAAATCTTAATTAAAATGTTGAACCACAAAGTAATTGCTTTCTATGAACATATATACAATATGTATATCTCTTAAAGTCTAACACAATGCAAATAGCAATGAATACCTTGAATTTAATAATAGATACTAGACACCTGCCTAGACAATGAAACAAATGAAAATGGGTGATAACAATAGCAAGCTATTCCCTAAATGCATAGTAAATAAACAGATAAAACCATTGTAAATATGCCTTAACGACGGTAATAACCAAGTACTTGGCAATTTGCTTGTGAAATACGACATTGCAACAAAAATGGTAAAACCGAATAATAAATTCATAATAAATTCGGAATACACCAACCTTTCATTATTAAAACCCATTATAAAAAACACCATGTTTAAAACACAACATAATCCATTTTTAGTAGTTAATTAAATCAGATAGATATATAAAGCTATGAATATAAAGTTTAGTAAAATCAGAATACAGCAATACTGATTACTAAAATGTACATTAAATCATAGTTTGCCAACCCTGACACACCAAAAATTGTATCGAGTATGTACCGTAGTTCAACGAAAAATTGTACCAGTCTGAAGATGACCGTGTTTGGCTGAAACCAGTCAGTTCAAAAAATAAAAACTGGAAAAAAGTTTTAAAATTGTTTTATTAAATCATTATAATGGATTTCCACGACGAATTGTCAGTATCAAAAATATAAATTTTAAAACGAAATTTTAGTTCATTACAGAAACAAGTTTTTATGCAATACTCGCATACTCCCAATTAATAGGAAAGATCCCGTTATAGGAAGTACTACTTCAGAAAAAGCATGTAATATTCCAACAATGTTTATGTACAATTTGGTTAATAAATATGAAAGATACTACAAAAATATTGATAGATTTTTTTTTTAAATCTCAAAAAATAATTAGTATATTTATACAATAAGCAGTAAAAACTTTCGACCTGGCACCAGAACTTTAAGGAAAAGTGCTCACCAAGGTGATAAATTGACAATTTACCCAGCTCGATTTCCACAGTGGAATATAGACTATCCTTTGAACACGTGTAAAAGAGTCTGTAGTCCGCACCTTATAACGTATAACATAAATAATATTATGCGGATATTAGTTATTTCATGAATATCAGAATTCAAATATTTTATAAAGATTTTAAATTGTTTCACCGTAGGAGATGTCGTACCAGAACCTCCACACTCTGGTTGTGAAGAAACTCTAACCATGCTCTTATTTTTGTCACATTTTCTGACCATCCTGTGGACTAAAACATTCCACTCCCCAACATAGAACTACAAAACGGTGAAGTTAACTTCTCCAGTACATATTAATTCTCCTTCGTTTCATATACCTAGATGGCAACACCCAAAATAATAAGACTAAACCATAAAGTCATAAGCTCTCCAAGATTGTATGTACTTCCTAGCACATAGTGTAATGCAATGAATTTCACCACCGATTTAATCATTTTGAAGGTTTAACAAAGATTTTTATACATTTTAAATAGTTTTCGCCTCGAAGGCGATTTTGAAGACTGTAAATAATTTCACTATTCATTTCAAATGTATTCCTAGGCGTCATTTAAAATTTTCTATCTCAGTTACACTACCCTAGGAGACTCGGTATTAGGGAGATTAAGAACCGTTTTTTCCAACCCCACTGAGCAATTGTTGAGCCGAAATTGTACCTCAATACTTTTTAAATGCACAAATACGTTCTTCCCAACGAAATTCTCGATCAAATTTACGTTCAGTTTAGGGTATCGATTATTGTGAATTAAGTTCCCCTCAACTAGTTATAAAAGTCCCAAAAGAGTGAACCAATTTCAGTGAAATGTTCACTATTGCTTCGCGATAAATTTATCGCGATTCAAATATTGAATGATGAAGATTTATTTCCGTTTTCAAACTTCCAAACATGTTTTTCGTATGTTTTAAATTTAACTGAAGATAATCTAACTTATTTTACTTATTACAAGCTACGTTTTGCCTCGTTTTTTCTCGTAAGAGAAAAGTCAAATGTACGTCTATGCAAATTGGCGGGCACTATTTTATAGTCTATGAAAGTGGGCGGGCACATCCATAGACAATTTATGATAAAAAATACTTGTAAACAGCCAAACAGAGCGAATGCTCAACAAAACACTTGGCTGATCAGTGTCTCAGATTCGAAAAGTTGGGAAGAACGGCTGTGAGTAATATTTTGCCACTTTGGACTTGCATTTCGAAAGATACAACTTTCGTTTGATATGTTAAAAAGTCATTAATAATATACCTAGTTACTAAAAACACTTATCTCACACAATTTTTTTCTAAATACCATTGCAAATTAAAAAAAATATATCTGATGTAACAATTTGTATGAGGAATACATTGTTAGCACCATATAAATAATTTATTTTAATAAATGAATTAAAAAATATGTAATCACCGCTTTATTAATATATACTTATCAACATGTTTCAAAAGCGATTCGATATACAGAATACTATTCCTGATGAGGAAAGCATCGCTTTTGAAACATGTTGATATGTATATATTAATAAAGTGGTGATTATAAAGTAATTTATTTATAATGACGCCACAAAGTGTATGTTGAAGCAATTTGAAGAAATTATAATTTTCTATTATTATTTTTTTTAATGACTTATTGAAGTTTATTAACCTCATTGTAATATTTAATCATTGAAGAAGATAATATTAACATATCCTAATTGAAACACGAAACCGAAAAAAAACACACAAAATAAAAAGGTTGTTGTCCCGGATAGACAGAGGCCCTGGGTTCGAGTCCCAGATGCGACTGATATCTTTATATTTTCTGTGTTTTTTTCGGTTTCGTGTTTCAATTAGGATATGTTAATATTATCTTCTTCAGTGATTAAATGATAATTTATTTGAATCATCATTAGTCCCCGTTTTCATGAAACGATTGATGAAAAACCACCTCGAGCTGCTTCTTTTCTCTTCCCGCCTCGTGTTTCTGCCTAAATTGTTTATCTCCACGATCTTGATCCCTCTGGGTTTCTCTTGGGCAAGTACTTGCCTGTTTAAATACGCTAATGGGTTTTGTTTATTTGGTTATTTACCTCATAGAGTGTTGCCAAGCGTATCATTCGTATTTGCATCACCTCTTAGAATTAATTAGGTATCAACATTAAAGTTTACATTAATATTATAAGGTGTAACAGGACATAGGTAATCGACAGACATTATCCAGCGATTTCTGCGTATTAAATTGGCAATCAAATTTACTTCTTATGATATATCGATATTTTTCAACGTGAAATACATCTTAGAAAGTATGTATCTACCTATAAGCATTCGCTATGTACCTAATTTTTTATGATAGGTTTTTTTTTTTTACAATCCAAAATTGTATTACCTACACAGGATCTCATTGCTTTGCTTTAAACATTTATTATTATAATTTCTTCAAGCGATTGGTTTTCACTTTGTGGGTTCATTATTAATAAATTAATTAAAAAAATATACTTAGTATTCATCACTTTATAAATACACATTGATATCTACATGTTTCGAAAGCGATGCTTTCATGTATTTGTATTCATATATTCCTGATGATAAAAGCATCGCTTTCGAAACATGTTGATATCAATGTATCTTAATAGAGTGGTAAATACCAAGTTTATTTTTAAATTAATTTATTTATTATTATTTTTATTTAGTTTCAATATATTTATTTTTTCTATTTACAGTGTAATAAATCACTAGGCTAATAAGATAATTCAGAATGTTTTTCATGGTCCCCATCACTAGGGGTTCCTGCGCTGAGGCGAACTAGGTTTTATTTAAAAACTGGATGCTTAAAGCTCCTACGACGTTTTTTTAAAAATTCTGGTTTAGTATTGTTTTTGATTTCTTCGAGTCAGGTTTTTGAATCCATTTTCCGTTTTTTTTTTTTTTTTTAATTTATTATTGCCGGTGCAAGTGAATCATATAGCTAAGTGGAGAGAAATTTATATTTCCTTTGTGCAAAAGCAGCTTAAAATGTTGTTACATTCATTACGTCACTCTGGTTAACTGCTATGTTAGAACTTTAAGCCAGCCCAATAAAAATACTTGGTATGTACCGTCATGCATCAGTTCCTAGCAGTATTGTGGAGAAAAGATTGGTGCGGGGATTTATATCTCGTATAGTCCCTTATGAATTACAACAAAATATTTATTCAATAAAACAAAAATTTTGTTATAAACCACGAAAATATTATATTTTTCGCCAATTCCTGCCAAATAGTTACTTTCTATTGTTGTCTCCCTCTAACATTTTGTTATCTTTTCTCTCTCTTTTTTATTCTTTCTGTTTCATTATATTGTATCCCGTAACTATATATTACCGATAACTTTGTATTATTCTTTAGTTATTATATATATTGTTTTTATAACTGCTCCCAACCGTCTGGAGCCAGTGAGACTATTGCATCCCCAATTGTGGAATGTTGTGAGGCTGAAGGTATTGGGGAGGGGGGGGAGAAGGGGAAGAAGAAGGTGGGGAGAAAATACCTGGCTCTTTAGATCTGGTCACCAAACACGGCTAAAAGCCATTTCAAGCAACGTTTCAATTCTGAATGGTGGTCTTTCACCAGGGCGATTCTGAAAGTATCTTCCACTCTGGAACGTGCGCAAATATACTATATATTATTTTTAAATGAATTTATTGTGAAACAGCACAAATTAATCAAATAAAATTTACTTGCGGGATTTGAACCCGCGACCTTCCGATTCGTAGACGAGAGCCTTACCCCTCGGCCATGGAGACCGTCAGATATTTACCTTGACGAAGGTTGAGCTAAGCAAAACCGGCTGGCGAAAAAAGTAAACGTGGTTTATAACAGAGTGCTTGTTTTATTCAATACGATGTCAAACCAGAAAGTGATTGCTTCTATCACTTTCTGGTTCTAATAATAAATTAAAATAAATAATAAGTTAAAAATAAATTCCCTGAAAGCATAATTTTTTTTTTAATATCAAATCTTAAAGGTGTCGTCAAATCCGGAAGAGGGGATATCTAGTGGAATTAATATCAAAGCTTGGCAAATAATAGTAATCTACCTGAATTATTAAGAGCTTTCTCCGTTGCCTGAAGCTTTTCTCTAACCTTGCTCCGGCACATCATTAGTATTCTAAGTATATGTGGAACTTTCTACAAATCCTAACTTAAGTTTAGTAAACTTAAAGCTACTATTCCCTTCCAATTGATATTATTATACTATGTGACGTCTTCGTATAATTTCAAACAGTATTATCATTCCAAGAATCAAAATCTAAAGTCACAGGTTAACTTAAACAGCGGCAAATTGTACTCTTATTATTTGAGTTTCAATAATATCTTGTGATGAAACCTCCTAATAGCTTAATTTATCTATAATGTGAGAAACATAAAGAACGTTTATAAATACGTTATAAGTTTCAGAATCGAAGGATTATACATATCGTCAATTTGGTTGGACAGGGTTCTAACTTCACATTACCTAGTTCTGAGATATGAGGTGTCAAAGTTTGCAAAGATGATTTCTCATAATCTATTCAACATTGTTTGATTTTAAGATTCAATTTTGTATCACATATTGTTACGTAGCACAATTAAGAGATTCTAGTCGTTTGAAGAATAATACTTCTAGCCGCTAGGTAAATAAAGATACATCTAGCCGCTCGTCGGCGCTTCAACCAATAACGGCACGTCTCGTCGGACATCATTATTATTGACCAATGAGACAGCGTACAGGACATAGTTCCGGCCGCTTTACGGCGTAACCCGCCATTGCATTACGAATCCAGACACAGAACCATCAGCTGCGTGCGGTGTGCTTTGGGCACGTAGCCGCCCGCTATTTCATCAGTACTTTATAAACGCCTTGCTACCTCTGCATTGTATATAAATATTAAAGCCAGTGACCAGTGCAATGACTCGCTGCGTCATGTCTGCCATGGTACGTGTAGTCGTAGAGTCCCTAGTTTGCACACTGTACACCAACGGAATCGTGACTGCTGTTGCCGACTGCCATGTAAGCAGATTTGAATTCACCCTCTTGTATGTGCAGTTAATAACTGTGCCCTTCGAATTACATGTCCGGTTGGAGATCCAGCAGAGAGAAATTATCAGGAATCAGATTAGATACTGCCCTTTGTTGTGAATCCCGTATGTAATTTACCTGTCAATGTTTTGCCTTAAATAAACCCTGACTAGAAAGCATACATCTCTCATTCGAGTAGTTAGTTACCTTTCACCGATATAAGGCTGCGGCCGGCCTTCGACTTTGAGATAGGTGATGAGATGCCCTACCAGCTGAGCTTACCACGGTGAAACCTGAGATAAGCCCTGCTTCTGCCCTCGAGGTGAGTTAAACTGCCTTCTTTTCACCAGCACTCTTTTTCTCCTATGTTAACACTAGCGACCAACGTGGATGTTGTCGAGTCCATCTTTTCCCCCTTGTTACACTGTCGCTGCATCGAGGGGCCTCACCTTATTGCTCTTAACACTGACGCCTAAGTGGGTGGTTTCTAGTCAATTCATGTCATGCTCTTAACACTGGTCGCCCTTGAGTGGGGCTTTTTCGTCCTTTTTAACAATATTCTAAAAAAAAAAAATTAAATAGGACGTATAATTACCGTTTTAGAACTTACATAAACACAAAGATGGAACCATGTGCAATCAGTTAGGGCATAATTCATTTCATAAGGGTCTAACTGCATTTGAAACCTTGTTCAATAAGTTTGTTTTGATTTTGTGCTAGAAATACGAATAATTGGAACAAAGGAATATTGATTATTTTTTAATAACATCTTATTTTAATGGTATACATTATGGAAAATAATGGAAAAAAATAAGAAATAAAATTTAATGTAATATTTTATAGAAAAAAATTCTGTGATTTTATGAAAAAATTATAATCAATATTTTAACCCTCTCTTCCCTGTGATGGGTATCTTATACACGTTGCTTCCAATATCCATCAATATCTCTATAAATGTAATAAATACAAGGTTAAGATTTTTAGTATTCCTCCATAATATATTGTAATAGATCCCCCTCCCCCCCTAACGATAATATTTTTTTTGCTGTCTGTGCATATGTGTCGAATATTTACGACGAATATTTAACGCGGTCGCGCTGCTCCGATTCCGCTTAGATTCTGGTTAGATTCTAAAAAGATTAAAATATGTTTAATTAATCACCTGATCAATTAAATATTTCTTAGCAAACCGACCTTCCCCTTCCTCGTTTATTTGGATCCGCCCCTCGCACGTTGTGTAAATTTTTTGTTTCGGTCATCAGGACGTGATCCAGGTTTGTGTGGTAACTTTTGGTTCTTTTAGACTTTGGGGTGCTGCTTTCTGTTGATTTTTTAAATGACTCTGATACAATTTACTATCTTGAATTTAAATTTCATATCTCCCGCACTCCGAACTACTCTTCACAATATAAATACTATTATTCGGCTTACATTAATTGATATAGGCACTCGCCTTAGAGACCTAATACCTGAATTGGATTACCATACCTAGAATAATGGGGAATGAGAATTCCTACCGTGAATGCACATCTCGCCCTCGCCTCGGAGAGTCTGTACGCAGCAACTGATGAAACGCTAACACAATCGAATAAATGACATATTTCATGATGAACCAATTAACATTATTTAACTACGTAATCTTTCGGTTCTACGGTTAGGTATTTTTTCAGTTAGTTATATTATACGATTTATTAGTTCTACGGGTAGGTATTTTATTGGTTTGGTATCGAGATAAGACATGGAATTTGCTTTTAACAATTGGTCACCTCCATATCCTCAACTTCATTGGGTGGTGGAAGTCAAATTCCAGCCCACTGAAGTACCAATTCCAGCTCCTCCGGTTGTTTTAATTTAATTGAAGATTGCCATGTTTATATCTCTTGCCAGAGGATGATTTAGGTTCCGGAACTGGTGAAGGTTTTTTCATTCACAATTATGCACTGGGAGATAGCTCTACCAGATTTAAGGCACAAGTGATTGGTGTTGGTGATTTCGTATCCATCAATATACACGAGGTGTCTCGACGTAGCTCAATGCATAGAGGATCAGCTCCTGGTGCTTTGGGACCCATCAATATACACGAGGTGTCTCAACGTAGCTCAATGCATAGAGGATCAGCTTCTGGTGATGTTACGGCGCGTCAGACATCTCGTATTGGGGAATACGAGGGAACTGTTTGTCGAGGAGATCGACTTGTGTCGGCGAAATATATATTTTGTGAAACGAGGGTTGTGAGGCCTCATGACACGTCTGGGAAGAGATCGCAACGACCTTTCTTTGGCGGCCTGTCGCGATATCCATCCAAACATATACGTACTTGTCAATAATATATGTAAACTGTAGTTTTTATAATCTGCAATACGCTAGTTTTTCCAGTGCATCCCAGAGTGTAGGATATTAAAATACAACGTTTGTGCCCGCTGTAAGATAACACCTTCATGTATAAATTCTAATATAAATATCAATAATTACAATACACATGATAAACGTAAGTTTTACATATTTTAACTCCTGCCGGAGTGTGATTCTTTAATTTAATTGATGATTGCCATCTTTTTATCCATCAATATACACGAGGTGTCTCAACGTAGCTCAATGCATAGAGGATCAGCTCCTGGTGCTTTGGTACCCATCAATATACACAAGGTGTCTCGACTTAGCTCAATGCATAGAGGATCAGCTTCTGGTAATGTTACGGCGCGTCAGACATCTCGTATTGGGGAATACGAGGGAACTGTTTGTCGAGGAGATCGACTTGTGTCGGCGAAATATATATTTTGTGAAACGAGGGTTGTGAGGCCTCATGACACGTCTGGGAAGAGATCGCAACGACCTTTTCTTTGGCGGCCTGTCGCGATATCCATCCAAACATAAACGTACTTCTCAATAATATATGTAAACTGTAGTTTTTTATAATCTGCAATACGCTAGTTTTTCCAGTGCATCCCAGAGTGTAGGATATTAAAATACAACGTTTGTGCCCGCTGTAAGATAACACCTTCATGTATAAATTCTAATATAAATATTAATAATTAAAATACACATGATAAACGCAAGTTTTACATATTTTAACTCCTGCCGGAGTGTGATTCTTGGTGAATGGGGTCTTCGTTATGATTCAATCACAACGAGATCACCGTTGAATCTAGAGTTGCGGAAAGCTGCTGTCGCCAAGTCATTTCATTATACAGCCAGGAAAACTCCATACGTGCATCAGAAAAGGGTAGCGAGTCCACTGCCAACCTCGTCCCTCCGCCTCCCAGTAAAAACGAGTAGGAAAGCCAATGACGAATAATTGTCCCCATCGATTAACTCCTCTGTGAAAACGCCCCTTCGCTATTGAATATTGTCAAAGGTAGGCATTGATCCATGACACCTTGGAATGTGAGTCCGCTCAAACAATCCCAAAATGCCGACGCTATGCTGGGAAAATAACTCACCAACGTCAGGATAGTAGGAGAACCAGGCCTATCCTCTGAATCAACGGGTACCTTCAACATTCAAAGTCCAGTTCTTTGTCCATGAGGGATAATTAGGCGAAGCCAGACCGGCATGTTGTCTCCTTCGCTCGCCCTCCAGGTAGGTAGGGAGCCTGTGAAAGTCCACTCGCCTCTCCCCTTAACCAGCGCACGCGGGATCGAACGTGAAGGTAGATGAAATCACTTATTGACATTGATTGATTATGATTTAACTCAATAAAAGACAATTGTACAGGTAGGTATCTATTGGAAATTATCATACGTACATAAATATATTTCCGTATAAATAGGCATTGTTGAATACTTAAAGATTGACTACTTGTATTGAGTGACGGTAATTACACTGTCGATAGTGCTTGTGTGAAGATAAACTGATGTGTAACGAGATGCTATCATAAAATACTTAATGAAGTTAGATGTACCCGCTCGGGTATCTTGAAATGTATTTGCATACCGATATATCAGAACGGTTTTGATCAAGTTTACAAAATATTTATTCAATTTAATCTCTGTAACGTGACTAGATTCTTGTTAATGTTAGGAAGCTTGTTAATGTAGTTGTTAGTAAATTAATAAAAACTTACCATACTTCTTAGTGCATATCCAAAATATCTTCGTTTAATCACAAAACCAACCCGCAAAGCAGTAACTACCATTCCCACGCGCGTATTTTTAGCATGCTAAAACACCATGCAATACCCAGACGGTCTACTCTCTAAAACCCGGCTTTCACTCTCCTCTCCCAAAAAGAACCCTCCTCCTCTCGTCTCTCCAAAACCCTCACACTCCTCTCCCGAACCGACCACGTCCCTACTCCCCAACTCTCCAAACCGACTTCCTCCACTCCCTACCCAAGACCGACCTCCCTCTTCCCCAACTCTCCAAAACCGACTATCACCTCTCGTCTCCCCAACCGACCACGTCCCTACTCCACAACTGACTGTCTCGACCCCTCTTCTCTCCCTTCCAACCGACCATCCCTTATCTCCCTTAATACCGACTCCCCGTTGTTCCTCGCACAGGTCCGTATTAGGTATCCTTCGCCAACTTAACAAACTTATAATTCTTTTAAATTATCTCTTTTAAACCAACTATTCTGAGTAAGTTATTTACTTACTGGTTGATCCCACTATCGAACCAAAATAGGTACCGTTCCTACTAGAATTGTGAGTGCCAAACGTACCCATTTTGCTTGGTTTAGAAATCCGTTCAGGCAATAATAAAAACAATAAATGGACCACTTCCACACCGCCGTCTTCGCGAGAAAATCACCTCAAGGCGCTTTACATCATAATTTATCTAACCCATACTGTAACCGACGTGATCGTTTGATCGTAATTATCATGATTCTTAGGATTCTAATTTTGCGACATTATGTTGATACAAGCCATAAGTGCGGGAAACACCGATTTATTCTAATCCATAATACGGTACCCGAGGTCTGTTTACCTGAGGGTAATTTACAAACGCCCGGCTTTAAATCCCGGAATTTCGCAGTCGCCAGAAAAAGGCAGTTACGGGGATTAACAGCGAACTAATTAAAAGCCACCGAGCCACAGTTCGTAGTTCACGAAGGAACCAAAGGGGGACTTTGGCCGAAGCAAAGTCAGTAGTGGACAGAGACGAGTGAGTAGAGACCGTCCGGCCAGTGGTCGTAGTCGAGACTCCCGTCTCCTACAAAGCAAGCAGGCCACTTGCATCCCCAGCCTGAGACGCTGCGAGAAAACTCGGCAGGAACCGCCGAACCCCAACGCCCACCGTTCGAGTGCAGTCGAGTGCCCTTCGCCTCCTGCCCTCCAACGCCGTGATCCCATCAAGGCACATATCCACCACCGCAGGAGTCACACTCGGACGAGCAATCGTGACTCGTACCCAGTCACATCTTGTAACCATAGAAAGTCTTTCACTTCTCCTGCCTCCCACCTGAAAGATTCCTGAACCTGCCTCAAGGATAGTCGGCCCCGTACCAGCATAGAAAGTGGCTTCATCCAGCACCTACATGTTTACAGTCTTGTAACGACAATGGTCGCTTACACATACCTTATCACTTAGACTTATATCTAATAACTTACTTATCAGATTTATCACTAATGGCTTACAGCTAAGATTTATAACTAGAAAATACTTAATTAAGACTTACAATTAGTGATTTACATCTAAGACTTATATAGATAGCGACTTACAACTTAGACCTGTAGCTAGTGACTTAAAACTAGATAAGTTCAATTTCATAATCGAAGTCATCAAGCCTATACTATATCCTACTTTATTCCTCAAAAAAACCGTAAATCTGAATGCAGAATAAAAGGCTGTTTCCCAGTGGCGCTTGACACCGAATCACATTCGAGATCGACACTGGTCTCTTAATACGCCTCTGGAAATATTATAAAAACAACGCCCGTCCAAGGCCTGACCGCTTCTCACTAATTCCGTCACTAACATGATAATTTATCGTCCCCAGTCCTAAGGGTAGGTAGAACATTCCAGCTCATTTCTAAAATCAATAATTAATTACTGCTTTTCTAGAGATGTCACATTAACTAATTCTTAGACGCCCTCTCTCCATTATTTCTACACTTTCAAAATTCCAGGGGCGTCCCCAAGATTTATACACGGGTCGTTCAAAAAATCATTATTTCATTTGTTTTAGTTATTTTAGATGAGGCACCAGTATGCGGTTTCGAACCATAGCAACTAGTTAATTTTAACATAAACTAAACCGTGTTGATTCTATTTAGTATGCAATTTAATATGCTCGTAAATCATTATATGTACCCAAAGTGGTACTCTAGACAAGCCTGCCTTTTTCCAAATACGTAATTTACGCCGAAATTGCACAACTCTCCAATCTAATTAACGGTTATTTCGGAGATCTTTTTCATTGCCGAGTTCATCTCACCTACCGTCACTGGAATATTTCTGGGTCATTTGATACTTTACCCTCTTCAATGGCATGTTTGTTTAAGTGCCTCAATTGCCTGCGTTATTTCCGTGAAAAGGAACAAAGTAAGAATTCACAAGTTACAAATCATTATTAAGGGATGTGTTTACAATAAATCCTACCTCTATGAGTTCCATGAAACTCTGGTATTTTTATTTAAGAAACCCATAAATTGTCCTAAAATTGCGGCCACCCGTACTCTTCGAGACTTCAAATTTACATGAATTATTTTAAATAATAAAGAAAAATACGTTCTTATTAAAACTCAAATCCATCACAATATTTACGCATTGATTTAAAAAATAATTTTAATAATAATGAGAATCGGGTACATCGAAGGTATTTTGTGAACATCGGAAACAAATTCGTGTATAACAGCGCTGTGAGTGCCTCAACATTGGGTCTCGACGATACGTGAAAAGTATGCGGGAATCGCGATACTATATTCGCATCTCACTCTTGCATACTGTAGAAGCGCGAGGTGCTCGATGTTCTCAGTCGTGTTTTTTTTCCTTCGAGGCGTAGAGGCGTGCTAGCGGCAGAAGCTCTCGGGCTTGCAACCAGAGTAGATCTATGCCCATTCCGCGAGGGTTGCCAGATGGTTTTTTAATGTTTTCAGGAAATAAATCTTAATTATTAATTTTTGATTTCAATTATAATTACTTAAGGGGATAAGCAATGAATTTTCTTATTTTTCCGATTTAAAATCGCAAAGTTTTGATTGTGTAGTGAATACCCAACATCGGAACGTGCGTTTTTATTTTAGCACCGTAAGGAAAAGGTTAAAAAGGCAGTGTATTACTAATAAATTTGGAGTGACCATATTTAAAAAACATGAAAACATAAATTTTATTATGATATCATGAATTATTCTCTAGAGGGACACTTCTGTATTCAAGAGATTGATAATATTGATAGTAACAAAGAAAACAGTGTCTATAAACATGAGATATTTTCCTGCTAGGGTTGGTGAGGGTTTTAAAAACCAACAGTACAGAATCCAACAGATCTGTACTGTAGAACAGAATCTGACGGCCTCCATGGTCGAGGGGTAAGGCTCTCGACTACGAATACGAAGGTCGCGGGTTCAAATCCCGGCGTGCGCAAGTAAATTTTATTTAATTAATTTGTGTTGTTTCACAGTTAATTAATTTAAAAATAATATATAATATATTTGCCCACGTTCCAGAGTGGAAGATACTCTCAGTATCGCCCTGGTGAAAGACCACCATTCAGGAGTGAAACGTTGGCGAAATGGCTTTTAGCCGTGTTTGGTGACCAGATCTGAATAGCCAGGTATTTCCCCCTCCCTATTTCCCCTTCTCCTTCCTCCCCAATACCTTCAGCCTCATTAACATTCCCCTAATTAGAATGCCATCTCACTGGCTCCAGACGGTTAAGAACGATTGAGACTCTTGTGCGGTATTCATATAAAAAAAAAAAAAAAAGATGAAGTAACCTGATTTTAAAGATTCATCGAAGCATTTTGATTATTAAAAAATCCTTTTTCTAAAATCGATCAATATCGATTCAATACGAAAAGAGTGAACCAAATGTAAGCATCAGAATCAAATTTAACTTTAAAAAAAGTATGCTAAAAGTCAGGGTTAATCAGAACATACTAATTTGTTTTCAGTGCAACTTAAAATTATTTAAAAAAAATAGAAATTTCATATTGCACGAAGCAGACATAAAATCCATATTTACTATAAATGCCACTCCAAGATATTATGGCCACGTCCTAATTAATTATTTTCCTTTAAAATATGTAAATACTTTACACAATATTGATCCCCAAATTCAAAAATTGTTAAATAGAATATGAGAAATTGTCTGTGCAAACTCTCATATCTCAGAACAAGGTAAGATGAAGTTAGAACCCTATCCAACCAAAGTGACGAATTGAACTGCGCCTAGAAACTGTCAGATACATATAATATGACGATTGTACAAGGTTTTAAGTGATGTTGGAACCATGTAAAATAAAAGGATATTTAAAGTGCTTGATGTTAGAACTTCGTCATACTAGTATCTCCGAAAATACTGCATAGTTGGTTTTAAAAATTATTTAGGTTATAGAAATGTGCAAAAAATATGGTTTCGCATTCAAAAGCCATTTTTGCAAAATATGTCAGTTAGAACCCTATCTAACCAAAGTGAAGATACAGGGTACGTTAATATACATATTGAGCTCTTAGGAGTTGAGCTTAATAGAAAATAATATACATAAAGCTATGAGATCTGGCTTACTCCGTATAAGACAGATAAAATCAATCATTTTGGGAGTCGGGTATGGGTCCCGCCGGCTGGGAACACCTCTTCCATTGGTCACCCTAGGTGGTTTGCTACGTGAAGTGACTTAGCAGGAGGAAGACTCCTTGATCTCTTCAATCGAACTCTCTCAACCCATTGCTTTACACCACATTGAGAGGGATGCGTTAATACGTCCGTCACTCCTGGATACACTTCCAGATTCGTACCTATCTCTCATACCTTTTTCCTTACTAGAAATTCCTCTCCTCCCCTTACCTAAAAAGCCAATAAACCATTCCCAGAGATGATAGGCCCTGAGGGAAGGGTTTCCGTTATGTAGAGTTTATCTGAAAAAAGGAGATAGCATCCTTATGATGTAACAAAATAACTAATTTATTTATTTAATATCAACAGTATAAATATACCATCAACAATTATTACATGTCACAGTTAACTAATAGCATAGAAATATAGCACAAATAGATTGAAATAGTAACTATTAAATGTGACATTAGGTCTTACAATGACATCTCTGAGTATATAAAGAATACAAGTTCAAGAAGGATATAAAAGTAAAAGATATGCGTACATATAAAACATATAGTAAACTTAAGTTAAATTAATATTAATTGAAAATATATGATAGTGTAGCCTTCTTGTACTTATCTTCCGTGCAGTTAAATAGATCCGCTACATCTGCGTATCTATTACTAACTTCATGTAATCTAGGTACAAGCGAATGTTTGTAATGCGCAGTCCTGGTGTTGTTACAATTTAAGGGGATTTTGGTACGAGTTGCTTTTGTGGATATATGAAATTGAATGAGGTTAATTAAATTAGGACTGTCTATAATACCATTTAAAATTTTAAACATAAATTTCAAATCGGAAATAATTCTTCGATCTGAAAGATTTAGGTTATTCATCGAGTAATTATGTTATTCCATCGAGTAATTATGTATAATGCTTTCAATGAGAATACCGAGTTTATAATTAACGTGTCTTAGGAATTTATGTTCAATTTTTTCCATCGAATCTGAATATATTTTAAAATGGGGGAAACAGATCGATGTACACAAAGTTTTCAAGGTTGAAATATTAACAAATCCCCTGGAGTTTCGAAGAATGAAGCCATCATTTTCATTTCCTTATTTTTAATTACATTTATTCATTACTTTGTCATTAATTTAATCGACAAAGGTAAGGTTAAAGTTATTAAATTCATATGGAAAAATAATTGGCTGAATTATATTGAAAAATCTTATTGAATGACGCTTATTTATGTTAAGATAAAGTTTGTTAAGAGTACACCGATTAATTAATTAAATTAAGTTATTTTGGATACAGTTACAATCTAAAGCGGTTTTAATGATTTCATATATTTTTTAATCAAATTAATAATAATAATTAAAATTCAGTCCGTTTTCAATGTTCCGGCAAGAGTGATATTTGATGAATATAAGTATTGTCACATTACCTAATTTTTGAGGGATCGCCTTCTTTGGCTTCGATGTCTTGAAATTGAAGATATGCTTAATGATCTTCAAATCATTACAGGGAATGGCGCTGGCCTATATGTCGGAACTTTATGTACCCGACATGATTCTGAGGTCAGCATATTTAGATGTCGCTAATCGTTTAATTGATCTTCCAAGGTCAAATCGACCCTTTAACAATGATCGCGCTTCACCTTTTCTTTTTGAATAAACTTCCCCCAGCTCTTACTAATCCAAGAGTGGTAGATACATTCAGTATTATCCTGTTGAAAGACCTCCATTTAGAATAGAAACGTTGCATGAAATCGTTTTATCCGTATCTGGTGACCAGATCTGAATATCCTGGTACTTCTCCACCTTCCTCCTCTCCAGCTCGTTCACCTCCTCACTACCTTCAGCTTTATAACATAGACGGCCTCCATGGTCGAGGGGTAAGGCTCTCGACTACGAATCCGGAGGCAGCGGGTTCAAATCCCGGCGTGCGCAAGTAAATTTTATTTAATTAATTTGTGTTGTTTCACAATTAATTAATTTAAAAATAATATATAGTATATTTGCGCACGTTCCAGAGTGGAAGATACTCTCAGTATCGCCCTGGTGAAAGACCACCATTCAGAATTGAAACGTTGCTTGAAATGGCTTTTAGCCGTGTTTGGTGACCAGATCTGAATAGCCAGGTATTTCCCCACCTTCCTCTTCTCCTTCCCTCCCAATACCTTCAGCCTCACAACATTCCCCAATTGGGAATGCCATAGTCTCAGTGGCTCCAGACGGTTGGGAGCAGTTGGGACTCTTGTGCGGTATTCATATAAAAAATATATATATATCCCAATTGGGGGTGCCATAGTCTCACTTGCTCCAGGCGATTGGTACAGTTGAGATAAATGTGGGGTACTAAAATTTGAAAAAAAAAATCGCAATGTAGCTAAATATAAACGGACTATAAACAATTATTTTTTTTAATTCATGTGTTCATAAATTTGAATTTCTTTTCAAATTAGTATAATAAGCAATATTCTCAAGCTAATTCTACCTCCGTTAATTATTTGGTTTTGGTTTCCTCCTTGGCGTACTTTTTATGTATAATATGAATGAAAGCAGCAGCCAGAGAAACTCATGGCCCGAACAAGTGGATCAAATACTTAAGTCGGGCAATGTCAGAAGTTAAAATAACAGAAGAGAATGAATGAGACAATGTATGAATTTTAATTAATAAAGAAGTGTTTGGCGGTCCGTCTTATCTGCATACTCCTGCGGAAAAATGTCATGGTGGTTAGTTAGTTATGTCTATTCAGAATATTCTTATCGCTGAGCATAAACTGACTCCTCTTTTATATGTTTTCATGTTGTAATTTTGTCTTGTGCTTTTGTCAATTTGTTCTCTTTTTATCACTTTTATACATTCTATATATTTTGTCATTTTATTTTATCAACTGTGTAAGGAGCACCGTTGGATTGATTTTAAGAACATGACCCCTGAATGGGGTTCCAAAACAATTTTTTTATTAAATCTTATAAATCTTATTAAGTAAATGAAACACGATGTTATAAACCACGAATATATTTTATTTTCACCAACCGGTTTTGCTTAACTCAAGCTTCATCAGGGTAAATATACTAACGAAATTCTAATACAGAGTTATCGGTTATATGTAGGTACAAAATACATTAGAATGACATAGATATATTACAAATGAGAAACAAAACAAACTATTAGAGGAAGATAACAATAGAAAAACATTATGTGTAAGAGGCATACATCCTTATATAAAAATATAACAGTGTAATTGGAACATAATGTCATGCGATGTCATGTCCCAGATGCGACTGAAATCTTTTTAATTTCTGTTTTTTCAGTTTTGTGGTTCATTTTGGGATGTGTTCATATTATCTTCTTCAATGATTATTTATTTATTTATTAACTTTCAATGACCATTTATAAATATTATAAAAAAAATGTAATATCAATATCTACGTATACACAAACTATTATTCTAGGAACACATTAAAGGCAGTGGTTATTCATACAAAAACAATGCACAGAGCATGCATATAGGAACTTAGCAGACAAAACATAGGGAAAAAAAAACAGTATAATTAAAATTCTTCAGATAATTAACCGTATCTCTTCTAATCTTATATGGACATAAACCAAAACCTCCTAAATCACAAGGCCTGGATACTGAATCAAATCGGCCTCTTAACTTGAATGAGAACGGCAAATAAAAATTCTTTTTTTTTTTTTAAATTAAATAAAACTTTTAGGCATATTTTAATTTAAAAAAATAGAGAACGAAATTTTTGAAAATCTCTTCCATAGATAGTTTTACTTAAACAATCAAACAACCCGTATAAGGCAGGTAATTGTGAAATTACACACAAGTTAAGTTAAGTTTTCCATTCAAACACAGATGACTTTTTATAACGTTATCTCTTTACTAATGATAAGAAAAGTTCAAGCTCTTTAAATATGAAACTGGAAGCTTATCTGCAAAATATTGAAAGAAAAAGAAATATTAGTCAATAGTTCTTTTATGTTTTTTCTTTTAATAACTTAACTTTGTGATCAGAAACTGATTTTAAATACTTTTAGCAAATGATACCTTTAATGACCAATGTAAAATACCTTCTATCGCAAAACGACGCTCAATAATATTAACTATTTCATAAAACATTATTTTTCAAAACTTTTTTTTAGTAAACCCAACTATACGAGTATGTATCTGCCGATAGGTAAAATAAAATACCAGAACAATAGTGATTTTTTTTAAATATAAAAATACATTTTGATTTATGTTCACGTCAATCTGCTAGAGAATCTTTTTTATATATTCCCCAAGATCATACTCGAAGAAAAGGTAATAGAGCCTGTAAAAATTTCCATCAATTTCATTCAGACATCTTTAACATTTTCATAAAAGGAAATTGGTTCGTCACAAAACGTCGAACATCGTCACGTGAGAACGATATGCGTGTTAACGCAATCACTAACGTAACGAACTAAGTATATAACGTATCTGACGTACCAACATATCGTTATCTACTCACGTTAACGCTGTGTCGACCTAAGAACAGAAGGGGTTCGTATTTTTTGAAGTGTATTAAAAATATACCTATTGTTTTCAATATAAACAAGATTTGTAAATTTTAAAATTCTGAGAGAAAATATTTTACCTTGAGATTTTTGAGATAAGGAAAACTAACTAATGTGGATAAATTGCTAATGAGTAAATGACTTCATACACACGATCCCGATGCAAACCATTGAAGTTAAAAGCGATGATTTTAAACATCAATCAATTTAAATATAAAATTGTTATATAAGTTGAAATACGTGCGCATTGCACCATTTTCACCATTTTACAGAAAAAAAATGTCGTCCACTGTATCTGACAGTTCTGATTCTTCTCCCTAAGAAAGGGGTTTAAAAAAGCCTAGAAATGAAAACAAGTGGAAGGAAAACACGTCTTAAAGGAGAGAAAAAAATAGTGGGCAGACTACCAAAAAAAGCGGGAAGATAATTAATGCTTAAAAGTGTTTGGTGCCAAAGTCAAATTGCGTAAAAAAACAATTACAAAAAAATAATTTACATGGGAGCAAAAAAACAAAAACAAAAATCATTTTGCACAACATCTAAGAAAGCTTTACAAAGACACCTTGTTATTTAGTTTTGTGTTTAAGAAATCGAATTTTCGTTAAATGATGATTCCAAAAACTTTTCCAAACATTTTTCCTCTGTAAGGTCCTGGGTATTAAAAATCCTTAGTGAAAATTAAATTATATTACCATATATCATACACATAGACATAGACATACACATACACATACACATACACATACACATACACATACACATAGACATACACATACACATACACATACACATACACATACACATACACATACACATACACATACACATACACATACACATACACATACACATACACATACACATACACATACACATACACATATACATACACATACACATACACATACATATACACATACACATACACATACACATACACATACACATACACATACACATACACATACACATACACATACACATACACATACACATACACATACACATACACATACACATACACATACACATACACATACACATACACATACACACATTTTTGGTATACCGTTTTGTTTTTACATTATTTATCATTTCCCTAGCATATTTTACTAACGCCGCCCGGTAAACAGTATGTAATCACTCAATAAATATTCCCTAGAAACATGTCATTGGCACCGATTCTTGTAATAATTTTCTAAAACCTTGTTAATTGTATACCACTCATTAGTACTGTTAAAATAAATAAAAAAATTAAATAAAAAACAATGAAAAATATTTAAACGCGATTATTTCAAAACTCGATTTTGGCAATAGGGTAGTTTTATATCATAGTCCCATTAACCCCAGTAGCAGTTGCGATTCTTACACCTTATAGAGTATAACAAAACAAATTATACTAAAGTAACACCAATATACTTTCGGCCGTGAGAATCAATCATAACATAATATTACATGCTTGTTTTTCTTAGTTTTCTTTTTTGTTTTTATATACAACGTTATTACGAACGGTATTAAACAAAGTTACCCCATCTGCGCCTACTGCCTAAGGTAGTTTGCCAAATCTCGCCATCTTTCATTACTTCTAACGATAGATCCTCCCGAGGATATGCTTTATTGTGTCTGTAACGCCCGTTGGCTCGGGTAGATAACGATTTTATGACGAGCCGGAATAACGACGGAACGGAACACACTAATATGGTTAGGAATTGATTGAGGAAATTTATGTGATTTAGTTATGTAAAATTTAACGAAGTGTTTGGTTAAATGCGAAAAGTTGTAATTTCTTTGAGCACGCACGAGATGAGAAATACTATTTCATTTTGAGAATATAGATAGTATTTTGACAGTGCAAACAGTACCATATTTCGTCACAATTGTATTTTCTTACGGCATTAATATTACCCCCAGTTCTACAAACGAATAGAGTATTTATGACTTGTACCAAAATCCTTTTACATTATATTAAATGAAGAATGAGAGAAAGAACACATATTGACATTATACCTATTTGATTTTGTGATACTGTCGAGTCTTGAAAACTCCATCCACCCCGAAAAATTAGAGAATTGCGACATATTTATACCTCTTCACATAAATGCCACAGATTTCTTGCAGCTTATGTGCTCATTTTTGTCGGCGTTTCGTTCATATTGATATTTTTCTTAACTTAATTTAATCTTTAAAAACACCACTTTGATATGAAACTAAATATTAAGGCGAACTACTTAACCGTCACGATTTGATTAATTTCAATTCAGTTTCAGTTTTTGTGTCGATAAATCGACGTTTATTGAAAGAACGTTATGCAGTTTCATACAATACCTAATTTTTATATATAAGTGCAATATATGTTGTAATAATTATATTATTGTATGTTTTTCATTACCTACCTCACTAGGTGAAACCTGTTTGATCGTACCAAATCTTCCTTAGGCTTCCATGACTTGACATGTATATACATACATATATTTTATTTTTTTATCAGCAAGTCTCTAAATAATATATGAAACAGAATAGCCTCAGAAAAAATATAAGTTGCAAATGGGATTGGAAGCATAGGGCTCTCGATCTATTCGAAATAAACGCTCTATCCAAGGGAGCTAATGGCACCTCATTGTTTTCCTTTTTTTATCAGTATCATACTTTAATTTTAAGAATTGTAAATAATCTTTTTTATTTTTATACGATTACCCCACAAGAGTCTCAACTGCTCCAAACCGTCTGGAGCCAGTAGGACTATGACATCCGCAATTGGAGAATGTTGTGAGGCTGAAAGTATTAGGGAGGGCAAGGAGAAGGGAAAGAGGAAGTTGGGTAAATACCTGGCTATTCAGATCTGGTCACCAAACACAGCTAAAAGACATTTCAAGCAACGTTTCAATTCTGAATGTTGGTCTTTCACCAGGGCGATACTGAGAGTATCTTCCACTCTTCAACGTGCGAAAATATAATACATATTATTTTTAAATGAATTATTTGTGAAACAGCACAAATTAATTAAATAAAATTTACTTGCACACGCCGGGATTCGAACCCGTGACCTTCGAATTCGTTGTCCAGAGCCTTACACCTCGACTATGGAGTCAATCTTCAATTAATTCCTGTGTAAATATTTATTTTTTCATTAATTACGTATGATATTACCAGTTCTAAAACTTAAGTATGATATAGTTAAAATTGACGGGAAGATATGAGATGGATTTGATCAATTGGATAGAGGCCTGGTCCCGGATAGACCGAACGGTCATGGGTTTCAGTTTCAGATGCGACCGTTACTGTTTTTTGTTGTATCTGTTTATTTTTCTATCTGAGATGTGTTAATATTACATTTAATGATTAAAAAAAAATTACAATGAGGTTTTCAGGCTTCAATAATTTATTTCAGAATTTTCATCTCCCGTGAACAACACAAACCCACTCAAATATTAAAAATTTAAATTAAAAAGGTAATAAGTGGCGACCTAGACTGGCACTCGTAACCTTTCTCTATCCTGGAAAATGCATTCATACATAGTTCTACTGATGCGCATTTCCTTTCTGTCTTTTGACCTAAAACATTTTCTCTAAACCCTCGCGTATCTGTGATTTAAAGATAGTCTATCACGCTCTTTAAATCTTCCATATCTCCACAAATGCATTCAATATTATAATTTCTGCAAAAGATTGGTATTCACTTTGTGGGATTATTATTAATAAATCAATTAAAAATTACTTTGTAATCACCACTTTATCAATATATCCACATCAGGAATATACAGAATACTAAAAAATATGAATGTCAAGTACAGACAGATATGATAAACATAGAACACAATCATGTATGAGTAGACAAATGATAAATGTAAAGAAAAATTGATTAAAGTAGGTAAGTAATTAATTAAAAATGTTAATGAAAAATTATTATAACAAAATTGAATAACAAATTTACATTAGAAATAAAAAAAATAAATTATTTTTAATATTAATATTAATATGTAATAAATTTAATAAACAGCTATTTAAAAAATGTATATTTGATTATTAATTATACTTAATTTACTATTAACTTTTTCTAATTTTTAAATTTCAAATTTGTCTAATTGTAAACCGGTTGTATTCATATGTAATTTTTTTTAAATCTTCATTTATATCAAAATAATGATTTGTTACCAAAATATGGTTGGCAAATTCGGAATAATAATAATCATTATTATTATTAACATTTATTATTAAATATTTATATGTATATATTAATAAAGTGGTGATTATAAAGTTATTTTAATTCCATTTTCATTTAATATTATTTAATCAATATTTTATGTAATCCCAAAACACATATTTATTAATCCATAAAAAAATTGAGGCGATATTGCATTAAATTTATAGTTTTTTTTCAGTCAGTATTATACCATTTAAATGACAATTGCGGCAGCAAAATTAGAAGTTCTTCGGGATTAACAGAGCAAATAATATTTTATGTTATTTCAAAATAACATCTCTTTTTAGCCATCAGTAAGAAAGAGAGATAAGACGTTAATTTTTTTTTTGCTAACACAGTACAGTCTACTATACTTGCCGAGGTTGATATGTGTGTGAAGCCTCATCTCTTTCTAGCGCATTCATTTGGTCATTTTAAAACAGAGAGATGTCATTATTATTTATCTTGCTGCAAAAAAATAGTTGCTCAACTATCCGATTTCATTCTCATATGCATAAGGGAACCACGTCGGAAGGCTCGGCCATCGACCATCCATACCTAAAGCCAGAGTCATTTTTTGTATACCTTTCCTTCAAATTGACGGCAAAATTAGACAGGCTTAGTCTAGTCCCCTGGTCCTCGCATATTATTGGTACATGTGCAGTGTGCACACGTTGCTGTTTTTACGATATTCTCATCAATATATAGCTTCAACATTAGTTCGAAAATAATAAATATTATTTATTTATTTATTATGTATCTTATTTTTACAGTGAGGATAGTAATTACTTGGAAATACAAATTATTATTCTTCTTTCATTATTCACACTTTCAAGAATCTTGTCAGACATTGGCAGTCCTCCCTTTTTATTTATTTAATATAATTACATAAAACGGATTTATTAATTTTTTTTTCAAAAGAAAGACAAATATTTCCTGTTTACGAATGACCTGACAATATTTAAAAATCTCCTACTACCATCACAGTAAGCGGAAGTTGTTGCTTGTGTCGTAAATGAAGGACTTAGATAGCCGAGGAATTGAACTCACGACGCCTGGGTGAGACCCAAACTCGATGCCAACTCAGCCACTAACCGGATTATACGGATATATTTTTTTAAACCAAAACATCCCATCTTGCCAAGAAGATTCTAGATATTTGGCAGCGTGTCTTTGTTTTGTATGCAAATCTACAGTTTTTTTTCGAGCTTGATGATTTTTTTCCAACACGACCTTCTAAATAAAAGGAAAGTCACTGATAGCATGGGATTTCTAAAAACTACCCCATCTCGACCTTAAAGCAGAATATTGATAATTCTTGATGAAATTTTATACCTAAAGCCAGGGTCATTTTTTGTATACCTTTCCTTCAAATTGACGGCCAAATTAGACAAGTTTAATCTAGACCCCTGGTCCTTGCATATTATTATTTATTTATTATGTATCTTTCTTTATTTTTTATCAAATCTAATCTAATTTGTTATTTTATCTTTATGTTGCTGTTATATAAATGTTTTTACTTTTTCATTTAAAACTGTTTCCTAAAACATTTTAATTAATACTAGCTAATGTGTACCCGGCCTTGCTCGGTATTTTTTTTGGAATAAAGTTATGATGTTGTGAATTCTTGCTTGTCGTCAGCGTTCCGTAATTGATTTGACAGCGAAATTAATGCCCCGTGACAACTATCACTATCTCTAAACAAAGAAACAATTATAAAATTTTATTTTATCTCTATCATTTTTTTTAGATACTCGTACATCTAAATAATAAAGTTCTTAAGTAGGTATCTATTTATGTTTTCCATTTTGAAAATATTCTACCCAAATAAACCTTCTTTTGAATATGTAATCTGTGGCTAACCTGAGAGGTATATCTATGGGCTAAGCTCAATATAACATGGCGAAAACAATGTTTTTCATACTAAATTTAAAACGTTATTGGAACAGTTTTATATCTTCAACACTTTTACATTTAATTAAAACTACTCTTCAAACCTTCCCGGTACAGATAAGAACAATCTGCACTATTTTTAGCGAAACCGGTACAGTAATTTTCGAGAAAATGGAGGACAGGCAGACAAATCATCATTTTACATATAGAGGTTTCCTACTAATGTGTAATAAAATCATTGTAATGAGATTCTAAGAATGTTTAAATCTGTCCTAACATATTTCTTCATCTGTTTGTTCTTACTATATAAATATTTTCAATTTGCTGTGCAACCTTTTACTCTTAATAATATTATTGCCATAAAAACAAACATTTTAACA